>CAUYSK010028328.1:0-20144 GCA_963575035.1 Avahi laniger | reverse complement strand
CATGGAGTACTATTCAGCTTTAAGAAACAATGGTGATATAGCACCTCTTACATACTCCTGGAAAGGGCTGAAACACATTCTACTAAGCGAGATATCCCAAGAATGGAAAAACAAGCACCACATGTACTCACCATCAAATTGATATTAACTGATCAACACATAAGTGTATATATAAGAATAACATCTATTGGATGTTGGGCGGGGGGGGGAGGAGGGAGGAGGGGACGGGTATATGCATACACAAAGAGTGCAATGCGCACCACGCAAAGGATGGACTGGGAGGGAGGGGGGGCAAGGCCAACACACGTAACCTAAACATCTGTACCCCCATATTATGCTGAAATAAAAAAAATTTTTTAAGATGTGTTTTGTGGCCTAATATATGGTCAGGGAGAAATCCAAAACATATGAGAATGATCCATAGGCTGAGGAGAAGAACATGAATTCTGCAGCTGTTGGATGAAACATTTTGTAAATATCTATTAGGTCCATTTGATATACAGTGCAGGTTAGGTCCAGTGTTTTTTTGTTTATTTTCTGTCTGGATGATCTGTCCAATGCTGAAACTGGAGTTTTGAAGTTTCTGGCAATGAGTACATTGGGGTCTCTCTTTCTCTTTAGCTCTGATAATATTTGCTCTATGTATCCGGGTGCTCCAGTGTTGGGGGCATATTTAGAATTGTTATATCCTCTTGCTGAATTGACCCCTTTATCATTATGCAATGACCTCCTTTGTCTCTTTTTACAGTTTTTGTCTCAAAATATATTTTATCTGATAGAAGTATAGCTACTCCTCCTCTTTTCTGATTTCTATTTGCATGAAACATCTTTTTCCATCCCTTTATTTTCAGTTTATGTGTGTCTTTATGGGTGAAGTGGGTTTCATTCAGACAACATATAGTTGGTTCTTGTTTTTTTAATCCATTGAGCGACTCTATGTCTTTTGATTGGAGGTTTAGTCCATTTACAGTCAATGTTATTATGTTATTGATAGGCAAGGATGTACTACTGCCATATTGTTATTTGATTTCTGGTTGTTTTGTAGTCCTCTATTTCTTTCTTCCTTCCTGTCTTTCTTTGTTAAAAATGATTTTCTCTGGTAGTATTTTTTAATATTTAGTTTGTGTGTGTGTGTGTGTGTGTGTGTGTGTGTGTATCTGTTGCAGGTTTTTTAATTTGAGGTTACCATGAGGCTTGCAGAAAACATTCTATAATCATTTGTTTTAGACATATGACAACTCTGCCTACAAACAAACAAATAAACAAGCAAAGAGAAATCTAACCAAAATTCTACCTTTTAATTCCATCTCCCCCTCCACTTTTTAACTTTTTGTTGTTTCCATCCATGTCTTTTTACGCTACCTATCTCTCAAAAAGTTGTTGTAGTTATTTTCAATAGGTTCGCCTTTTAGCTTCCTACTCAAGATGTAAGTGGTTTATACACTGCAATTACAGCAGTATTCTGTATTTGTGTACTTACTGTTACCAGTGACTTGTATACCTTCAGATGATTTCTTATTGTCATCAATGTCTTTTTCTTTCATATTTCAGGAACTCCTTTTAGCATTTCTTATAGGACAGGTCTGGTGTTGATGAAATCCCTCAGCTTTTATTTGTCTGGAAAAGTCTTTATTTCTCCTTCATGTTTGAAGAATATTTTTGCAGGATATAATATTCTAGTGTTAAGGTTTTTTTCCTTCAGGAGTTTGAATATGTCATGCCCCTCTCTCCTGTAGGGTTTCCACAGAGAAGTCTGCTGCCAGACATTTAGAGCTCTTTTATATGCTTTTTTTTTCTTTTTTCTTGCTTCCTGTAGGACCTTTACATTATCCATGACCTTTGGGAACTTAATTATGAAGTGCATTGAGGTAGTCTTATTTGGGTTAAATCTGCTTGGTGTTCTATGACCTTCTTGTACCTGAATATTGATATCTTTCTCCAGGTTTGGAAAGTTTTCTGTTATTATTTCTTTGAATAAATTTTATACCCCAATTTCTCTCTCTACCTCCTCCTTAAGGCCAATAACTGTTAGATTTGCTTATTTGAGGCTATTTTCTACATCTTGTAGGCATGCTTCATTCTTTTTTATTCTTTTTTGCTTTTTTCTCTTCTGACTATGTATTTCCAAATAGCCTGTCTTCAGGCTCACTAATTCTTTCTTCTGCTTGATCAATTCTGCTGTTGAGAGACTGTGATGCATTTCTGTTTGTCAATTGAATTATTCAGAATTTCTGCTTGAATTTTTAATTATTTCAATCTCTTTGTTAAATTTCTCTGATAGGCTTTTGAATTCCTTCTATGTGTTGTCTTGAAGTTCTTGAGCTTCTTCAGGACAGCTATTTTGAATTCTTTGTCTGAAAGGTTGCCTACCTCCATCACTCCAGGATGGGTCATGAATACCTTATTTAGTTCATTCGGTGAGGTCACGTTTTCCTAGATGTTCTTGATACTTGTGGATGTTTGTCAATGGGCATTGAAGAGTTAGATATTTATTTTAATCTTCATAGTTTGGGCTTGTTTGAACCTGTCTTTCTTGAGAAGGCTTTCCAGCTATTCAAAGGGAATTGATTCTTGTGGTCTAAGTCTTTGGTCACTGCTGCCATATCAGCACTGTGGGTGCCCCAACCCCAGTAATGCTGTGACTCTTGCAGACTCCTTATGGTATCGCCTTGGTGGACTTTGTTAAGATGTGGGAGAATTCCCTGGATTACCAGGCAAAGTTTCTCATTCTCTTCCCTCACTCTCTGTGCTGGGCTGCTGGAGGTTGGGGAGGAGTGATGTGGACACTCCCTTGTGGCCACCAGCTCTAGGTCACACCTGAAGCCAGCCCAGTCTCACCCAAAGCCCATGGTGACTGTTGCCTGGCTACCTCTGATGTTTATTCAAAGCCCAAGGGCTCTTTAGTCAGCAGGTGGTGAATCCCACCAGGATTGGGTCCTTCCCTTCAGAGCAGCATGTTTCCTTCTGGCCCACAGTGGGTCCAGAAGTGCCGTCCAAGAACTAAGGAGTCTGCTTGGTACTTTATTTTTATTGTGGCTGAGCTGGTTGGTATCCAAGTTGCAAAACAAAGTCCCCTGAACTCTTCTCTTTCCTTTCCCCAAGTGGAAGAAGGCTCTACCTGAGCCACACTGCCTGTAGTTAAGGGAGGGGTGATGCAGGCACTGGCTTGGCCACCACTGGTGTCTCACTGGGTCATGTGCTCCCCAAGTCTACTGGCTCTGAGCCAGCACAGCTGCAAGAATTGCCCAAGGACTACAGCCATTGTGGCCTGACTGCCTCACAAGCTTAGTCCTGGCTCTAGTCTGCTTTTTGTCAGCTGGTGGTAGGACTAGCCAGAACTTGGGTTCCGGGATAGAGGATTTCCCTCTGTATGGGCTGGTCTAAATGCTCCCTCTGTGGGCACTGGCACAATTCTGTCCTGTGCTGTGTTCTCTTGTGTCAGAGTGGCCCTTAGAATGAATGAAAAGTCCCACAATCACTTTACTCTCCCTCCTCCGCTATACACAGATTCTGTCTGCACTGCGCATGCTGGTGTAACACTGTTGGGGGACAGAGGAGGGGTAGTGTAGGCAATGCAAGATTGTCTGTTCTGCCCTCTTCAGTGCCTCTTTCCTTGATATAATGTTAAAATCAGGTACTGTGATCACCCACCTGATTTGGGGTTCTTCTGAAGGTGCTTGCTTGCATTATATAGTTGTTGAATTTGGTGTTCATGCAGAGGGATGATTACTGGACGTTTCTATTAGGCCATCTTGCTCCACTCTCTGTCTCCATAATTCAGGTTTTTTGTGAGTAAGGAATCACCAAAGTTTAGCTCTTGAATAGAATTTATTAACAAAATAATTGAGTACCTACTATGTGCCAGGTACTGTTCCTGGCACTGGGGATATATGAGTGAATTATACAGATAACCTCTTGTTCCCATGGACCTTATATTCTAGTGGTATAAACAAATATGAATAATGGCAGGTGGTGATAAGTGCTGTGGTAAGTAGTCTCCAATGATAGCCATGGCTATCATCAATTCCATCCCTCCCTGCACATCCATGTTGTTCCTTACACCAAATGGTGGAATCTGTTTTCTCTCTCCTTCTGTTTGGGCTGGCCTTGATTTTTTCCTTGATCAAGATTATGTTGCAGAAGTGTTGCCATATCAATCTGAGCCTACCTTTTTAAAAGCCTGGCAATTTTCATTTCATCTAAGGGAGAAGCCAGTCACCAGGTAAGAAATCCAACTGCCCTGAGACCACTTTGCAGTGTGGAATCCCAAGCTAGCCATGTGGAGAGTCCATCACGGAGGAGACCTTAGGAACTCAAGACAACAGCAAGAAGTGATGCCATATACATTAAATCCATCACAACCGAGGCTCTAGAATGCCTGAACTTATATCCCACAAAATTGTGAGTAAGTAACGTGGTTGTTGTTTTAAGCCACTAAGTTTTGGGATGGCTTGTGATATGGCTTGGATGTTTGGTCCCTCCAAATCTCATGTTGAAATTTGATCCCTAGTGTTGTGGTGCCTGGTAGGAGGTTTGTGGGTTAGGGGAACGGATCCCTCATGAGTGGCTTGGTGCCCTCCCCATGATAATGAGTTCTCATTTTATTAGTTCACAGGAGAGCTGGTTGTTTAAGGGAACCTGGTACCACCTCCTCCTGCTCTTGCTCCCTCTCTTGCCGTGTGACAGCCTGCTTCCCCTTTGACTTCTGCCTTGAGTGGAAGTTCCCAGAAGCCCTCACCAGAAGCAGATGCTGGGACAATACTTCTTGTGCAGTCTGCAGAACCGTGAGCCAAATAAACCTCTTGATAACCAGGACAAATGCTCAGGAGAAAAATAAATCAGGACAAAGAGACAGAGAGAGACAAGGGTACTATTTCAGAGAGGATGGTCAGGGAGGCCCTCTCTCATAAGGAGACATTTGAGCTGAAATCTAAGGGCAGTGAGGGACCAGACCATTTGGCAATCTGCAACAAGTGCACTCCACACAGAGGAAACAGCAAATACCAACACTGAAAGGTAAGAAATGTTTGGCATGTTCTAAGAACAGCACAAAAGCCAGTGTGTATAGAGCACAGTGGGCAAGAAGGAGATTGATAGGTAATCTAGGTAGAGGAGTGGCAGCACCAGGTTAGGTAGGAGTATGATAAGGACTCTGAGTTTGACTCAAGAAGTTTTGAGCAGAGGTATGATATGATCTGATTTACATGTAAAAAGGCTTGCTTTGAAATGGAAAACAAAATTTATGGAAGACAAGAATGAAAGCAGGGCAACCAGTTAGAGTACTATCCCAATAATTCAGATAAGAAAGGATATTAGGTTGGACCAGGAAGGTAGCTGTGAAAATGATGAAATTGGTTGAACTTTGGTTTAATTTTGAAGGTAGAGCCAACAAGAAGTACTGGTGGATTGGATTGGGGTAGGAGGAAAAGAGAGGAATCAAAGATGATTTAAGCACCTGGCAGAATAATTTTCTATTTACTAAGAAGAGTAAGAATGAGGAAGGAGCAAGTTTGGACAGAAAAATTGAATTTTGTCCTGCAAGTGTTTAGTTTGAGGTATATATTGGACAGCTAAGGTGAGTCTGGGGTTCAAGAAAGTGGTCATGGCTGAAGGTACTTATTTGAGAGCTACTTATGATGGTAAGTAAAGTCACAGTATTTGATGGGATCAGTTAGAGATGAATGTAGCTACAGAAAAAAGAGGTCTGTAGAGGGAGCCTTGGGGAATATGAGGGAGAGACAACAACAAAAACTGCTAATGGGCTTCTGGTTCCAGACAAGATGGAGCAAACATATTTCATCCTATTTCTCCCATTAATCAAAAAAAAATTTGGACAAAATTGTGTAAAGCAACCATTAGAAGATTGTGAAATGTGGAGAAAAGAAGGCAGAATGATTGGGAATCTTGGGACTTAATAAACAACCCAGTGGTGATTTCCCTGTTTTGTTTTGTTTTGCTTTGTCTCCTATATATCATGGCCTAGGCCCTGGAGAGGCCCACAATCCAGAAATGTCAACGGGCACAGACAAAAAAAAAATGCCCCCCCTAAAAGACTACTCTCCTTTGCCAAAAGACCAGGAAAAGGAAAGCTCAGCAGGGCAAAGACATTTCAATTATACCTGCCCTATTCCAGGTGAACACCACAAATAAAGCCACATTCTTCCCCTCTCTCAACTAGAAAGTAGAAGGAGGATTACTGAGAGAAAGGAGCTAAAGAAAGTGATTTTTAAAATCTGTGTATGAAATCCTCGGCAGACCTCTGAGCAGTTCATGTGTGAAACTGACCAGGAAGAACACAGCAAAAAGCTGTGCCTGGAACACCACCCAGGTTTCAGATTGACCTCTGGGTAGCACACACATGAGCAGACTGAAATAGTACTGCAAAGGCTTTGAAAACTGAAGTGTATTTGGACCACAGCCCACAAAAGTGGGCCAAGATATGTGCTCTTAACCCAAATTAGGTTGACTGCCTGCTATAATAGAAGATTTGAATAAGAACCACAGTCTTATAAAATAATATTCAAACTGTCCAGGATATAATAAAAATTACTCGTCATACCAAGAAATATGAAAATCTCAACTTAAATGAGAAAAGGCAATTAACGGTTGCCAATACTGAGATGACACAGATGTTGGAATTATTTGACAACAATTTCAAAGTACTTACCCTAAAAGTGCTCCAACAATCATGAACATTCTTGAAACTTATGAAAAAATAGAAAGTCTCAGCAAAGAAACAGAAGATATAAAAATGAACCAAATGGAAAGTTCAGAGCTATAAAATGCAATAACTGAAGTAAAAAACTCACTTGATGGGCTCAATAGCTGAATGAAGAAAGAATCAGTGAACTTAAAGACAGATCAATAGGAATTATCCAATATGAACAAGAGAGAAAGAAAAAATATATTGAAAAATAATGAACAGAGCCTCAGGGACCAATGGGACAGTAATAACATTTAGTAAAAGACATAAACCTAAAAATTAAAGAAGGTGAGCAAATCCTAACAGGATAGAGCTAAAGAAATCTACAATCAGACATATCATGATCAAATTTGTGAAAACTAATGACAAAGAAAAAATCATTGAAAGTAGCCTGAAAAAAATCACGTATAATAGCTTTATTTGTAATAGCCAAAAACTCTAAACAAGCCAAATATCCTTTAATGGGCAAATAGATAAACAAACCGGTATATCCATACAGTGGAATACTACTCAGGCAGAACAAGGAAGGTACTGTTGATACATGTAACAACTTGAATTGTTTTTTTCTCATGTTTTCTCATGTTATTATGCTGAGTGAAAAGAAAGGCAAACTCAAAAGATTCAATTTATATGACACTCTTGAAATGACAAAATTTTAATCATGAGAACAGATTAGTGGTTGGCAGAGGCTAGGGGTAGAGTATAACTGTAAAGGAGTAGCAGGGAGAAGTTTCTTTGTGGCAATGAAACAGTTATGTGTCCTGATTGTGGTGGTGGTGGTTATCTCTCCTCAAAATAAACACATGTGAAAACTGGTAAAATCCAAATATGGTCTGTAGTTTCATTAAGAGTATTGTACCAATGTCAGTTTCCTGGTTTTGATTATATGCTATGGTTATGTCAGAAGCTATCTTTATGGGAAATCTGGGTAAAGGGTATGTGGGGCCTCTTTGTAGTATTTGTTGCAACTTCTTGTGAGTTCTAAATCATTTTGAAATACAAAGTTCAATAAAAACTAATTAGGAATAATTGGGGAGGTAAAAGAGTCCAGAGGTCAAAGGAAGAAAGTCTTTCATGTAGACTGAAGTGACCATGGGATTTGGTTACATGGAGGTTGTTAGGGACTTAGACAAGAGCAATTTTGGTGTAGAAGGAAAGACAAAAGCCTGACTGGAGTGTGTTCAACAGAGACTGGAAAGAGAGGAGGTGGGAATAATGACTATAATGTGGAGAACTTAAGGTTCATTTTGTAAAAAAAAAAACAAAACCACAATAGTTTCCATCTCATATGGTTTTTTTCATGTTACGTAAGTTACATGTTAAGTTGTAAATCACTATTAAATTGCAGTTAAAACACTTGATTATTTAACCTTATAAGTAGGCTCTGGTTATAAAATATATGATACTTTCCCGTCTTGTTTTGTAGTTCTGTTTTTAAAAATACAATTATGTCACTCTGAGGGCCTCTGAGGGATAAATTATACTAGTTGTTAATAACCAGGGTAGCAAGGGACTGTGTTTGAAGACGAGATGGAAAAACAATGCAGCAGATTAATTAATAATGTGACACATCTGGATGTTTTCAGCTCTCAGACTGCAGTAATGATCCCATCTCCTTGACTACCAGCAGCTGTTCATGCTTGTTGTCAAAAACAGAGTCTTGCAGAGCTTAAAGCGGAAATGGTAAATAGAAAATTGTCTTTTCTCTGCAGAAAACAAACAAAAAAACCCTACTAAAATGCCTTCCCCTAATCACAATACACTTTTTTATAAATAGTTAAATGATATGAGTTACAGATGAAGCCCTTACATATGACAAAATTAAGAGATCTATGTAACCTTTTTAGAGAAGAACTAACTGAGATTCCAACTATAGCTTCTACGTTGGAAGAAAAAAGTCAAGGTCAAAAAGCCATAGTCAAATAATCAGGTTCAGCACTCCCTATGATCCCATCAAATCAGGATCCTGAGACCACTTCACCACATTGTTGTAACAAATTTAGCTAACAAATACTTGCAGCTCTGTTCTTAAAGAATAAGAGGTCAATACCAATCCACGTATGCGCGGCAGTTCTATTCATTTATGTCACACCACTGATAAGTTGATTTACTCCCTTGCTGATTAGTTCATTCATGTATTCAACAGTTATTTGTTGAGTATACCTACTATGCTAGACCCTGGGGATACAAGAATGGACAAGGTATGGTTCCTCACAGAGCTTGCAGTCTAGAGGGGAAAACAATTACAGGACGATGTAGTAATTATTATTTTCTTATTACTAATATCTAGTTTGTGCTGCTTATGTGCCAGGTGCTATCCTAAATGAAACATAGATTGTCTCATGGGAAGAGAACTGGGTATCTGGGAGACGAGGGTGGGAAGGAGACTTTTAAATATAAACCTGTTTGTTCCTTTTGAATTTTGTACCACTTGAGTTTATCACTGTCTTAGTCCATTTGTTCTGCTATAACAAAATATCTGAGGCTGGGTAATTTATGAAGAACAAATATTTATTTCTTACAGTTATGGAGGCTGGGAAGTCCAAGATCAAGGCAATGGCATTGGTATCTGGTGAGGGTTGCTCTCTGCTTCTAAGATGGCACCTTATTGCTGTGTCCTCACATGGTGTAAAGTTGGTGCAAAAGTAATTGTGGTTTTAGCATTATTGAAATTTGCTGTTTGATATTGGAATACATTCTTAAATAATATGGTTATGTTATACATCATTTTAATGCACATTTCTTACTTTATGTCTTTTTGCTAATGACTTATTGCTTGCTGTTTATTTTATATTTATTTTAGACTATGGAAATGATGTTAGATAAAAAGCAAATTTGAGCAGTTTTCTTATTAGAATTCAAAATGGGTCATAAAGCAGCAGAGACAACTCACAACATCAACAACACACTTGGCCCAGGAACTGCTAATGAACGTACAGTGCAGTGGTGGTTCAAGAAGTTTTGCAAAGGAGAGGAGAGCCTTGAAGATGAGGAGTGCAGTGGCCGGCCATTGGAAGTTGACAACGACCAATTGAGAGCAATCATCGAAGCTGATCCTCTTACAACTATATGAGAAGTTGCTGAAGAACTCATTGTCGACCATTCTATGGTAATTAGGCATTTGAAGCAAATTGGAAAGGTGAAAAAGCTCGATAAGTGGGTGCCTCATGAGCTGACCTAAAATCAAAAAAAATTGTTGTTTTGAAGTGTCGTCTTCTCTTCTTTTTCACAACAATGAAGCATTTCTTAATTGGATTGTGATGTGCAATGAAAAGTGGATTTTATGCAACAATCTGCGAAAACCAGCTCAGTGGTTGGACCTAGAATAAACTCCAAAACTTCCCAAAGCCAAACCTGCACCAAAAAAAGGTCGTGGTCACTGTTTGGTGGTCTGTTGCCAGTTCGATCCACTACAGCTTTCTGAATCCCTGCGAAACCATTACATCTGAGAAGTATGCTCAGGAAATCCATGAGATGCACTGAAAACTGCAACGCCTATAGCGGCATTGGTCAACAGAAAGGGCCTGATTCTTCTGCATGACAATGCCTGACTGCACATCGCACAACCAACTGCTTCAAAAGTTGAATGAATCGGGCTACAAAGTTTTGCCTTATCTGCCATATTCACTTGACCTCTCGCCAACTGACTACCACTTCTTCAAGCATCTTGACAACTTTTTGCAGGGGAAACACTTTCACAACCAGCGGGATGCAGAAAATGCTTTCCAAGAGTTGGTGGATTCCTGAAGCATGGGTTTTTATGCTACAGGAATAAACAAACTTAATTCTCATTGGCAAAAATGTGTTGATTGTAATGGTTCCTATTGTGATTAACAAAGATGTGTTTGAGACTAGTTACGATGATTTAAAAGTCACGCATCAGAAAGCGCAATTACTTTTGCACCAACCTAATAGAAAGCGAGAGGGCAAGAAGAGTGTTTCCTTCAACCTCGTGCCCACTTTATCACCACTCAAAGGCCACATCTCTTAATACTGTTGCATTGGGGATTAAATTTCAAAATGAATTTTTGAGGGAACACAAACATTCAAATCATACCAATCACCTATTCAAAGAACAACCAAAGTTAAACATTTTTAAATCATAATAAAAAGAATGAGAAATTTCTCCAAACCTCGGTAGATGAAAGACTTTGTAATGTCAAATAAAAGACTGTAGGCTGCAAATATTATAATTCAAACTTGATTACAATTATAGTTGAAACCACAAGTCACAACTAAACAAACTGATCCTGAAATTCATGTGGAAAAAAGTAGCTAGAAAAATCTAAAAAACAAAAGAGCAATGATAGAGGAGCCAGAATGATCAGATATTAAAACATATTATAAGAATAGGACTGGCATATGAATAGACACACCAATGGAATAAAAGAGAAAACCTGGGGATGGAAATTGACACGTAATAATTGAATCAGTAGAAAAAAAGATGGCCCTACTAGGGTACCAAGTGAGGAGGAGGGACAGTGGCAATGGCTTACCTTCAGCGTAGGCAATAAGGAAGCTCGCTGCTATAGAGAATTTTAAAAAGATAACATGGCTGACTAAATCAGTCTGCTTTTTATCATCATCAGGCATCAGTAATTCTAAACAATGTCAATGATAAAATTCTCCCCCTAGGCCAGCTGCTGAGTGGACTGCTCCCACTCCCATTCTTTGGAATACTACTGAACAGAATACATAATACGTTATGCTGGAACAGCTGGATAGTGACAAAAACAAACAGAATGATTCCAATAAAGACTGAAGGCTTTATACAGCCAATGAACATCAGGCAGTACCTCAAAATTAGGCAACTCCCTGAGCCAAAGCAAAACTGAAATTGTCACAGCAAGGAGAAGAGAGGGGTACATGACTTTGGTTTTGTTCCAGGTTGCAGTTTTCTTTATCTGTGACCATTGAAAAACTCACAGTTGGAATGGGTGGAATAGGTTTGGTTTTTCACCTCTTTCTTGGCATGGTTGCTGTAAGAAGCAATCTCATTTTGACAGCAATGTATGTGTGTATGCATGTGTGTGTGTGTGTGAAAGAGAGAGAGAGGTGAGGGGGTAAGAAAGAGGGAGAAGGGGGGACAGAGAGAGGGAGACGGAGAAGGAGAAGGAGAGGGAGAGGGATGGACAGAAAAAATTTATAAGTAAACCAAGGAATAAATGTTCTGTATTTGACACCTTTTGGTCCAGTTTGAGTCATGAACCAACCTCTGGAGCAATAAGTTTCCAAGGGAAATGCTGGATTGATTGGTCGAAGCCTGGGATTTTGCATCCCTGGTAAGAGCACTAGGATTACCACAACCGGCCTAGACTTCTCGGGACCCATCCCTCAGGTTGAGCTGGCATCACCTTCACCCAAATTATAAGGGCTGAGCAAATGGAGGGGCAGATACTTAAATAAAATTGAGGTTTCCTCAAGAAGCAGGATAAGGGATGGAGGCTGGGTAGGTAACCAATAGTGTCATCACCATATATATACTTATTCCAAAGTGAGGGGCACATGTAGAAATTTTATTATAACGAACAGTTAAAGTACCTGTACAGTTTTATAAGTAATCACGGGGGCCACAGAAGGCAAAATAGCACAGCGTTTGAGCACAGACTCTGAAGTCAGTGCCAGGGATTGACTCTCAGGAATCTCGTGACCACAGGCAAGTCAATGTCCCTTCACTCCGCTTCCCTCCTGTGTAAAATGGGGATGATGACGCTGATGACTGTGTGGTGTGCTAAGATTTCATAGGATCGTTGTGAGAATTAAACAAAACAACGTATGCTAAAGCAGAGTATTTAGTAAGTGCTCAAAATCACTATTAAGTCATTGACCAGGGATTAAGATGCTTTGTGATATTGAATTTGATTCATAATTGCTCTTATTTTATTAGGATTTGACAGAATTTCTTGAGATGTTTTGCACCGATTCAGCCTACTAGCATCTGTTTTCCCCTGGTAGCATGGACATATGTCAATGCAAACAATTTAACGTTCCCATTGCCAGACTCTTATAGTAAGACCAAGAAGTTCACCTGACAGTGCATGGGCTGATCTACCTGGCCCCTCCACCTGAAAGTATCAACTCCATGATGGCATTTGTGTGATAACATTTACTAAAGACCTGCTTTTCTCGCCTTTCAGGGCAATGTCTGTAGATCGATTCCTCACTCACAATCTTGATGTGGCTCCAGAGTCCGGGCAGAGCTATAAGGCTTCAGGCAATAGAAGTTTTTATGTAGTTTTCACTTATTTCTTTAGTTCAGCCTAGCTAAGAGAGAGGTCTTCACACACCCAGGGATATTTCACTGACCCCTTGTCTGGAACTGTCTCATCACCTCTACCTCCTACCAGAGCAGCATGCAGCAAATTGCTGTGATGAACGAGGACCTGAAGCCCGCCTATAATCTTCATCGGCCCCTCTCCCCATTGTTTGAATGGCGATCAACATTCTCTGTTTTTAAAAAAATTATTTCTAATGATTATGGGTACATAATAGTTGTATATATTTATAGGGTACATGTGATGTTTTGATATAGGCATACCATGTGAATTAATCAAATCAGGGTAAATGGGGTCTCCATCACCTCAGGCATTTAATATTTCTCTGTGTTAGGAACATTCCAATTCCATCATTTTCTCAGTTTTATGTAAATTGTTAGAGCCGTGCAGCTCCAAAATGTATCCCTAGGAAACATTCCTTCACTACCGGTGGCCACTGTAGATAGACTCCTATTGAAAATTCTGAAGCCATTACTGACTATAACCAAGCTCCTTCCAGATTTCTTTGATTTCTTCCCCCTAATCAAAAAAAAAAAAAAGGCTACTATCTTTCTCAAGGCTGAATCTCCAGAACATCACTAAGACTCTACCATCCACTTTGACATCCACCTGTCTTCCCAACTCACATATATCCCTTAAAAAATATTATTCTTGGCCGGGCGCAGTGGCTCACGCCTGTAATCCTAGCACTCTGGCAAGCCGAGGTGGGTGGATTGTTTGAGCTCAGGAGTTCGAGACCAGCCTGAGCAAGAACAAGAAAGAAATTAGCCAAAACAACTAAAAATATATATATATATAAATTAGCCGGGCATGGTGGCGCATGCCTGTAGTCTCAGCTACTTGGGAGGCTGAGGCAGGAGGATTGCTTGAGCCCAGGAGTTGGAGGTTGCTGTGAGCTAGGCTGACGCCACGGCACTCTGGACCGGGCAAGAGAGTGACACTCTGTTTCAAAACAAAACAAAACAAAAAAATATTATTCTCGCACCACTGACCTCACCTATCAAGACACGACAGGATGGATGTATGTGTGCTGGAGACAACAAATTCAATGTGACATGGGAAGGCAAACCAGGAACCAGGGGGGTGAAACACTTAAAAATAAATAAAGATGTAAAATAAAAAAAATAAATAAAGATGTGGTCACCAACACTTAATTTTAATCCCTTACCCTCCAACACCTAGGCTTGGATCTTTACGTGTTTTCAGTTTTGCCCATTCACAAATTAGTTTTGTTCATAATCATGAAATCTACTTTTTCCATTCTTGGCTCTCCTTATTTCAAAAGGGCCAGAGTCTGTAAAGTAATTCTTGTTGGTAATTCATATTGTATTTCTGCAGTTTTTTTTTTTTCAAGACAGGGTCTTTCTCTGTCACTCACACTGGAGTGAAGTGATGTCATCATAGCTCACTGCAGCCTCGAACTCCTGGGCTCAAGTGATCCTCCCACCTTGGCCTCCCAAAACTTTGAGATTACAGGTGTGAGCCACTGAGCCACCACTCCCAGCTCCAGATTTTTTTTTTATGTCTGTGTTAAAGTTAAAATAACAGCAATAAACAATTTTGCCTTATTTTGAAATGTTTTCAATAAGATGTTTGAAACATTTTACATGTTTCAAGGAAAAGTTGGTATTTGTTATTTTATGTATTATCCATAATTCAACTTATTTCAGTTTAATATAACTGCTGTCGGCGAGCTAATGAGAACTGATATACATTTTGGGACTCTTTTGTCCTTTTATAAATTGCGGTGCCCAAATACAGATGAGCCAAATCTGATGAGACTTTCTGCATCTTGCACATGGATTTGCTAAAGAGCCTTTCCTTTAAAAAATAGAACAGGGTAGGCCAGGCACGTTGGCTCACGCCTGTAACCCAGCACCTTGGGATGCCAAAGTGAGAGGATTGCTTGAGCCCAGGAATTTGTAGACCAGCCTGACAACAAAGCAAGACTCCATCTCTATGAAATATATTTTTTAAAAAATTAGCTGAGTGTAGTGGTGTGCGCTTATAGTCCTAGCTACTGGGGAGGCTGAGGCAGGAGGATTGCTTGAGCCCAGGAGTTTGAGGTTGTTGTGAGCTAGGCTGACGCCATGGCACTCCAGCCTGGGATTCAGAGAAAGACCTTGTCTCTAAAAGAAAACAAGGTAAAAATACTGTAAGGAAAAAATTTAAGTAGTTGAAAGTCTTATTCCATGGATGAGAAGGGCTAACTCCTTTTGTGCGGGTCCCTTGAATAGGAAATAGGCCCATAGACGCATTAATGACCATAGCCAGCAGGTGGCAGCAGGGGCCCGTGCCAGGAGAATTCACTATCTTGTAGAGGCCCTATAGACTGACTGCAAAGTAGGGCTTTGGGCTTAGGAACCAGCATCTGAGGGCGGTTGGTAGAGAGTATGGTGTGTTTCTCAGCAGAAAAAGAAACAGTGAGAGGTCTTCCAGAAGCTCAGGATTAGAGTCTAGTGTCTAAAATGAAGAGCCTAGAGTCAGGGTTGATTGATAGGGAGCAGGGATGTATTCAAGACTAAGAAAGGAAGGATAGCACAGAAGTGAAACCATCCCCAGGGCAAGGAGGAGGGTATAGGAGAAAGAGTGGGGAGGAGGGTCAGCGTCTGAGCACAGCTGACAGTACAGAGTAGGAAGTAGGTCAGAAAGGGTGGGGGTCATTTCTTTTTGTGTGAGCTGGACTGATTTTAAAAAGCTCTAAGGATAAGTGAAAGTGGCCCAGATGTTCACGAATGGATGAATGGATAAGCAAAATGTGGTGTACACATGCAATGGAATATTATTCAACTTTAAAAGGAAGGAACTTCTGACACACGCTATTACATGAATGAACCTTGAGGACATTACGCTAAGTGAATAAGCCAAATACAAAAGGACAAATACTGTATGATTCCATTTATGTGATGTACCTAGAGTAGTCAAATTCATAGAGAGAGAAAGTAAAAGGTGGTTGCCAAGGGCTGAGGGGAGAAGGAAGGAAGTTAGTGTTTAATGGATATAGAGTTTCAGTTTTGCAAGATGAAAAAGTTCTGGTGATCAGTTGCACAACAATGCGAATATATTATACTTAACACTACTGAACTGTACACTTAGAAATGCTTAAGATGGTAAATTTTATGTTAAGTGTATTTTACCACAATAAAAAAAGCTCTAAGAATAAGGTTACATCTCTTCTTTTTCCTTAAGGAGTCATCGGCTGTTCTAGGCAAGGAGGTAGAAGAACACGTGACATCAAGTTAGTATAAAGAATAATAATGCCTCGCGTGTAAATGGCACTTTGCAATTTACACAGTTCTGCTGTAAAAATACCTTACTTTGTTAAATTCTCCTAGCAACTAGTATGGAGTGAGGTGAGTCTCTGTGTTGAAAGTAAGTGGGTGGGTTCCGTGAAGGGTGAGTAGAAAAGTGGGGGTGAGGAGGTTAACAAGGAGTAGAGGGGCAAATGCTATAACTGGTGGGTGGAAACAGAAGAAATGGAAGAGAAAGAAACAAAGCAACCAGCTCATGATCTACCTGACTCCTCCATTTTTCTTTGGACGGAATAGGTGGCAGCCATGGTCTTGTGTATTCAAATGTTTTCTACCGTTTCTAGGCCCAATTTTTCATAAGCTCTGTTCCGAGAATCAGTATTACTTCATGGTTGAATGTGCCTGTGCTCAAAGTTTGGACCTGTCCCTTCCTGATTACGTGATCTTGGGCAGGTTACTTATCTCTCTTGGCTCTAGTCTTCTATTTGGTAATAATAGTATCTGTCATCTCTAAGCCTTCAATGTATATTTTTTCTTTTTCATTTTCTCAGCCCTATGACCTCAGGAGCAAATGCTGCCCACTGACTGAAGTGACAGGGGGTTTTTTCTTCATTCAGCTTGTCTTGCTGGAGTAGTCTTGAGATGACCCCTAATCTCAAGTAGGAAGAGAAATTATTTGCAATACATAGGTTTCATGTTTAGTCAAACTTCTGAGATCAGATGGAAACCTCGAGGGATGTTTCTAGCAAGTGATCTCCAACAATTTTCCTAAAGTACTTGATTAGTAGCAGGGGTGACATTATGGGTAATTAAGTAGATACTTTAACTAGTCCAGCCCATAGAATTTTAGTTTGCTCTGAAATCCCCAGAGGCATTGCTTGTTACTTTGGGTACATTCTGATCTGTTCGAGATGGTGGTTTTCAGTTCCTTCCATTCAATGAGTCTTTACATTGTAATTAAAACTTAAAGTGGAATTTCTCACCACTTCTGTTTGTTAATGATATAAATTATCTTAGCGTCTTCGAAAATAAAAGGACTTCCTTCATTTGGATTTCTCAAATACTGATATGCACTCCTCATTTGAGGGTATCCGGAAACATTATCTAAAGGAGATTATTTTATATAGAGAGAAAATTCTTAGCTTTAAAAGCTGTTTAACCAAGATGACTTGATATATTTTATGACTAACAGGACTGGGCTAACCTGTATCTTACGTTTGGTCAGTGCAAAAAGAAACAAAAACCTGGTCTCAACCAGATTGAATTGCAAAACATACACACAGTGTTTAGGATCAGGAACTAAACTTGTGTGGTTAATGATTGATTTCCCACCTTCTCTGAGGCATCTTCACTCAGACTTTTTAGGATGACCTGGCTTCATTTGTCACATACTTGCCTCTTGAAGCTAAGCACATGGTAAACTCCTAAAAATTATGCTTTTAATCCAGAAATCCTCCTTCTTAATTCTCTAAAAGGGAGAATTTTGCTGGGTCATTTCCAAGTTCCTGTGAAGCCTAAAGATGCACAAAAGCATATTCTGTAGGTATGCACAGACAGTCCTGAGCATTTATGATTTATTGTAGTGAATGTTGTAGTACCCTGTGTGTTCTGCTTACCGTTGCTTGGTGATAAATTATCCCAAAACTTAGTGGCTTACAATAACCATTTTATTATGCTCACTGATTTTGTGAGTCAGGAATTCAGAGAGAGCACAGTGGGAGTCATTTGTCTCTGCTCCATGATATCTGGGGTCTCAGCAGGGAAGACTTGATGGCTGACGTGATTCGACTGCTAGAGGCTGGAATCATATGGAGGTATCTCCATTCATGTGTTTGGCTCTTGGCTGGGCCCTCAGCTAGGGATGTTGACCATAACTCTTCTATGAGACGTTTCCATGTGGCCTGGACTGCCTTACAGCATGGTGGCCTCAGGACAGTCTGAATTTTTACATGGTGAGTCAAGGCCTCAATAGTTAAAGTCCCAGGGAACAAGGCAGAAGCTGCCTTGCCTTTTCTGGCCTAGCTTTGGAAGTCACACAGCATCACTTCTGTCTCATTCTATCGGCTATAAGCCAATCACAATTTTGTCCCAGTTCAAAGAAAGGGTACATAAGCCATGCTTCTCAATGGAAGAAGAATCGAAGAATTTGTAGACTTTTTTTTAAAAAAATTTCAGCATATTATGGGGGTACAGATGTTTAGGTTACGTATGTTGCCCTTACCCCCCCCAAATCCAAGTTTCAAATATGTCCATCCTTCGGGTGGTGTGCATTGCACTCTTTGTGTATGTATATACCCGTATAGACATGTTTTAAAGTTGCCACAACATGTTAAGCTCTACGTGTTTATCTCTGTAGAATTATATCATGATTCTCAAATTATGAGACTGGACAAAAATGATAAAAAAAAAGAGGAACTTCAATTTTAGAGATGAATGAAAGGAACACAGTAGAATTGCTGTCAGAGGCTGGGCCCGGGGCCCTGTGTTTAAGATTGATTCAGGCAAACCTACAGGAGCAGGAACTTTAGCCTCTTAAAGGAATGTGGGAGTCTCTGAATCACTCTCTGTGGTGGACACTGTCATATGCCTCTCAGGTCTCCCATCAAGGAGGACTTGTCCCAGTTGCTAGGAGAGATGTGGTCATAGGCAGCCTTCAGCTCTAATCCCTTTCAGAGATTCCCTCAGTTGCAGAGCTTCCTTGTCCAAGGTCACATTCCTCTTGGTGACTCACATCCAGTGAGTGACTGATGGATGGGAGAGTATAAGCCTGGCCATTTTGGCCCAATCCTAGACAACTCTGAGGGGTCATTTTGTCTCCATCATTTCCAATGGGGCTAGTTGAGACTGTTGGGCCTATTTTGCAGCTTGACTTTCTTTTGTGTCCTTTTCTTCTTCCTTCCCTTTCCATCCCACGTGTTGTTCACAAGGACACTCTTTAATAAATTCCTGCATACTAAACTTTGTCTCAGAGTCTGCTTCTTAGGGAACCCAATGCGTGACATTATCTGCACTCCTGAGTTTTACCTCCATGTTAACTCCTATTGACTTTGCCCTTGACTGGGCCCAAAGTCTTGGATTCATACATTTCCTACTCAATCATGGTGTTTTTCTGTTTTAGCCCAGGGTTTGACACAGCTTTAAACTCCACTTAGCTTTTTATGGATTTCGTGGATTGATCTTGGAGTCCTGTCTCACCATTCAACTCCTAACATGGCTTTGGTATGTACTGTGAGTGCTCAGCTTGGAACACAGTGCTCACCAACATTAAGTACTTACTGAACATGGGGTCAATAGTTTAGGGTAAGTTGGCACAGAAGGAAGACAGACATAGTGTTTTAGGCACTTTAGGAATCACATAGTCATAGGATTGAAGAAAGTCAATAATTTGGTTCAGATTGAAAGAGAGAACACACAGATGTGATTCATCTAAAGCACATAAAAATAAGTTATCATGGTCAGATACACAACTAGAAATCAGTAGTATTTTTCAATGACAAAGGTCGGTGTTTGACTCCAGATCCTCAAAAGGATCTTAGCAGTGGAAACACAGCTGTATATAAGTCTGAGTGAGGTAAGATCACATCTGAGCTTCCGGAACCTCAGCAATATTGTGACAGAGAACAGTTCAGACCAAAACACTCAGGCATGAGCACAGCCCTTATTTCTCACCCACAGCTCAACTACACCAATCTAACCCAGGCCACGTGCTTTTCAGAGCATAGAGCTGTGAGATTGGAATGTAAATCAGTGACCCAGACATCTCTTGTTAGATCCGGTTCCCCTCGGCCCCAGGAACAGAGAGGCAGAGTCACCGAGGCTGCAAATGGCAAAGGAGTTTATTGGCTAGCTCGAGCTAGGGTCCAAGTCCCAGAGGACCAATGCAGTGGCCTCCCTATGAACCAGGATCCCGCCCTG
>CAUYSK010028327.1:0-65950 GCA_963575035.1 Avahi laniger | reverse complement strand
CTGTCTCAGCCTCCCGAGTAGCTGGGACTACAGACATACGCCACCATGCCCGGCTAATTTTCTTTTTATATATGTGTGTATTTTTAGTTGTCCAGATAATTTCTTTCTATTTTTCTGTAGAGACGGGGTCTCACTCTTGCTCAGGCTGATCTCGAACTCCTGACCCTTCTCAAGTAAGGTTTTTGAATGCCAAACCTCTCTTCATAGTTTTAGTCAAATGAAGGTAGTTTTTGTGTTTTGGGGTTACAAAGATAATATATTCTTATATAGAAGTGAATGCCATATAAAGAGGAAAGTAAAATATCAATTTCCAGTCCTGCGTGTGTTGCTTCCTGAGATCCTTTACATAAAGTCCCAATGAGTCAGGGTGAAAACAGGTAGTTTGTCTTCTAATCCCTGATAAGAGATCTGGAGGGGAAAACCTGTTTTTTAAATGGGAACTGTTCTCTTTCGTGAATTGTTCATATGCAACCTGAATAGTGTAAAAATTACATAGCTTTCTTGTTTTGTTTTGTTGTGTTCTTTTTTTTTTTTTTGCTATAGATTATTGGGGTGTAGCTTTTTACTGTAAATTGCTGAAGACGGTGATTTCAGAAGTGTGATGGAGTTGCTTCCCCCTTAGCAGATTTAGACTTTGAGAATTTGCCATGGAGAGAATGGCGCCCACAACAGAGCTGGGTCATTTGCCTGGCTCTCTGCGAGTGGACTGGGGCTACGGCGCCTGCCCAGTTTCTGGCAGACAGAGCATGGGCAGGGAATGAGATGGGCTGACCTGAGGATCCTGGGTTTGAATCTGCTGTGCTCTCCTCACAGAGGTGGGAAGCAGAGGAGAAGCCCCAGCTCTCCTTCGGACCCTTGAGGCAGGGATGAAATGAGCATTTCCCTACCCCTGATAATGTGGCCTGAGGAAGTTCGTGCTCTGACCACGTTGGACCAGCTGCTACTCCTCCCCAGAGAGAAACACTAGAGAGAGATGGGCAAGAGGTGCTCCAAGCATGAATTCCACACTACCTCATCGCTCACCATGAGAAACAGGGGAGAGAGCTAATCCCTCCCCAGGGACAGACTCAGAGGATGGGGGAGACACAGAACACTGAGGCTCAGAAAGACAAAGGCAGCAGTTCAAGGTCACACACTGGTGGTTGGTAGAGACTGCAAACCCAGCTTGGTATGACTTCAAACCCAGTTAGCCCTTAGTGGGAACAGACCTCACTCTCTATGGTACTTCCTCTGTTGTACATGCTCAGAAAAATGTAACAGATTCACAGTGACCTGGGGTTGGGGATCAGCTTTCTCTTATTTGCATAGATTGTTCAGGGATTTAATTGTGGATTTAAAAATTTAAAAGAGAGAGAGGAAAGCCTAGAAACTAGCCCCAGCCACAGAAGTGAATCCAGCTTAAAAGGAGAAAGGCCCATGGGATTTTTTCCAACTCTTCATCCCTCACTTTCCACTCGTGCT
The DNA here is from genome assembly GCA_963575035.1 of Avahi laniger. Lineage (NCBI taxonomy): Eukaryota > Metazoa > Chordata > Mammalia > Primates > Indriidae > Avahi > Avahi laniger. Next base: position 64,489 of record CAUYSK010028327.1, on the reverse strand, counting down.
TACCCTGAGTTGACTTGATGTTTTGTGACAGCTCATTTCATTGGTCCCAGTAAATTATATATGAAGAAATCAATTGACTTGAGAAATGAGGATGCTGACCTATATTTATTTATATATTTACATATATATTTTATATATTCATATTTATATATATATTTTATAAATTATGTAGAAACAAGCTAAGAGTTGCTGCCTGGAAAGAAAATTGGTATATCGTGTCTAGTGTCTGGAGTTCTTTATCAGTGGCTTTTGAATTAAAAAGGTGAGGATATTACTTGTTATTACCTGATGAGTGGCTATTCTAAGTGGTTTTTGTATTTCTTTCAGATGTCGCCCATTTAATGTGGTTTGAAAGACTCTATGTTTGGCTTCAGTGTTTTGAAAAATATGTCTTGTACCCAGCAATAATTTTGAATGCCCTCACTATTGATGCATTTTCAATAAGCAATTACCGGAGACTTGGCACCCAGTAAGTGGATAATGGTTTATTCTCATAATGATTTGGGTCACATTTTCAACATCTAGTGAATTTTCTCTAAACAGGCTGCAGAAGGAGCCAACTTCTACCTACTATTGGCCGTGTAAAAGTAAGCCACAGTAGTCTTTTACTCAAACCTGGTAGAGCTAGACAGTTATTGTAGGGAGACCAGGGTGCAGATGAAGTTAGATCTGCTTGAAGTGATATTGTGAATAAACGTCAGTAGATTTGAAAATCATCCTGCAAAAGCTTAGTCAGTGAGCCTTAGTAAGAAGACGGAAGCACAGTGTGAATCCGGGGTTCCTGATGTTCTTACCGTCATGCTTAGAGTTTTATGAACTGCCTCGTGTCATTTCATTTAACAAATACTCTATCATTTTGTGCTGGGGGGAGGAGGAAGTTAGTCACTATCACTGCTCTCTCTGCATTTATCAAGAGAAGCTTCATAATTTAAAAACTGACACAGAGACTTCATACTGTCAAGATGCCCATGTTTTGCAAAGTATTAACAATGTACAGTTGAGTTATTGGTTTCATATATTAAAATTAATTCTGAATTTACACGTGGAAATCTCCTTGATAATCTGTGAATTTGTCATTCTGATGAAAGGTGGAAGTTGCTGGTCAAATAAGTTGTTAGAGTGGGAGGGTGTGAAAGAGATTCTATCCCAGATTTGCTTGTTAGTCACGTTGCTTAAACACTATGTATCCAAGTCAACCCTGATACATAATCCCAAGCATACTAATTCAAACCTGCTCTTCCTTTCAGAGTGTCATGAAGACAAATTGATTAATATTCACCAAAGATTTAGCATGCTAAGATATAATAAAAGGCATTTTAATACTCTGTTGGACTTTGGGTAGATTTGCAGTCACACAAAGCAGACACTAAATGAAACGAATGATCCCCCAACCTTTCTGTCTTTATTGGACTCTGTCTTCCTTCCAGTCCAGACCTGTTTCAGTTAGACGAGGGCAAGAATTCTATGTCCTTTGGCACTTAAAATTCTAGACTTCAGATGCAAGAATGAAAATTAGTCTCACTAGATTTTTAAAAAGCAGACGATGGGATTTCAGACCGCTTAGACAGTTTAGGTGGGATCCAATCTCGCAGACGCCTCTCCACCTGCAACATTGTGTCCTTCTCTAGTGGCAGGGATTCCCAGTGTGACAGTGTTGGCTGATCCCATAACTACCTCCCAGAACAAGGCAGAGCCCCAGTTTCTGAAATGAGGGCAATACAGTCAAAGCCAGAGTAGCAAAGAAAGTACCAGTGCCACCCTGGGGAATCCAGCTAAAGGGTTTTAAATTTCTCCATATCCAGCTTCAGGACAAAGACCTTGGGCTAAGCCTGCAGGTTGAGGCCAAGCTGTCGGAGAAGACAGATGCAAGGGCTGGGACTCCTGCAGAGTGAGATAAACAGTTCAGTGGGAAGTAATATCACTCTGAATCCCCTGTAATATTTTTCCAGACACTAAAGTCAGAAAGGAGCACCTTACCTGTATACCTCCAAATATTAACTCCCAGATGATAACATCAGCATTATTTGTCTCTAAACCCAAAACTGAAAATGTCTGTTCTATTCCTGAGGCATCCATCTGTAGAAGTCAAAACAAAACAAACCAGAAAACCTCTCATGATTTCAGGCACCCCACTAGACCAGCTAGACCAGCTGTTCTCAAACACAGCAGGAGACCCTATGTTAGCATCACCTTGAGACCTTTTCAAACCCAGCCCCCTCCCGGCATTTTTTGAGAACCACAGTACTAGGCAGTCAGATAGTGAACCATTCAACAGCAGGCACTGTTTCTTACTCACCTTTCAATACCAAACCGCTGGTAAGTGTTAGAAGAATGGGTGGATGGACGGTTGGGCAGGGGGATGGTGAATTAAGTTCCTACAGCATATTTCTGGTCACAAAAATATCACCAAACTTCTAAATAAAGACTAAAACACTTTTAATATTAAACATTGAAATAAATGTGAGCTATGTATGCATTTAAGAAAATTTAATAAAAACAAGTGAGATAATTATTTATCCAATTATCCCAGTTGAGGATCGCAGGTGGCAAGAGCCTCTTCCAGCAGTTCAGGGTACGAGGCGGGAACCGGCCCTGGACAGGACGCCGTTTCATCGCAGGGCATGCTCTCACATACACCCGCGCTCACTCACCCTGAGACACTAGACACACCAGTTAACCTCACTCTCACAGCTGTGGGATGTGGGAGGAGACTGGAATACCCAGAGAAAACCCACGCAGATGTAAGGAGAATGTAGCAACTCCACAGAAAGGGGCCCTGGCCAAAAATCAGTGTGTGTTTGTTTTCTCATCAATGTCATAAGGAAACGATATTGAACATATGACATTATTCAAGGACCTGCTGTATACAGCAATCCATGAACATTAACAGTAGCTGTTACTACTGCAATGTTATAAAAGCCATGATCATCAGTCCTTAAGATCTCCCATAGTTTTAACCAGTCATCATTACTAAACTTAAAATGAGATCAGTCCATTGAACCATGGTCACAGAAAATAGAAGGTTAGATTTGAACATCATCTAGATTTTTGCCTAAATAACCCAGGAAATCACCAATCTCCCTCGGAAACCAAAATGTTCCTGGTCTTGAGATACCTCACCACTGGGCTTCCTCCAGAGGGCTTTGGCTGTCCCACAGGAATTTTTGTACCCTGGGCTGTTGTCAAAGGCAGCTGGACCTAACGTCATGTTTTCATACTGTATTGTCATCATGGATATTAGTTGTGCGCTGGAAGGGGAAGGCAGGTTACAGAACGATGTTCGACCTCACTGCAGGATCACTGAGGGCTTTGTGTTGAGGTTACAGAAGAACTTTCCCACTTTAAGTCTATATGTAATCATGTGGTAGTTTTTCTCAGAAGCCAAATCCAAGCCAGTCACGCAGGGTCTTGGGCAAACGTCACCTCGTATGTCTTGGGGCAGGCAGAGTAGAAACAATTGCAGTCCTTGTGATTGAATCAGAGGAATTGCAACATGACATCTTTTTGATGACAAAAATGATAATTTTATACCTTATAAGTGCAAAGATTTTGAAAATACTCAAGTGCCTTCATCCTGAGATACGATATTAATAATGCTGATAAGGATCTAGGGGCCAAGATTCTTCTAGGTTTAGGGAAATTGAGGCATGGCCCCAGTTTTCTAGACTTAGCCAGAGAAAGAAAATCTCTTTCAGTGAAATCATTCTCTAGAAATATTCCCACCTCTGTCTTTGAGTCCTCAAATAGCACGTTAGAATTAGAGAGGAACTTTATTAAAATGTACAGTGCCTTCCTTCAGAAAGGCCCCTCAAGGAGGTAGTTGCTTACTTGGGTGGGCTGCACTGGGGACATTATCATTTGCCTTCCAATCTCTAAATAGGTTGTTCACTGTTGACCTTATCATTTATGGGAATTGTACACATAACACATATTCCCTGCATGAGTTAATAATCTGACTTGTTAGGCAAGAGCGTTCAGGAGTTCAGTCCTCAAAGCAAAGTCCTAGAAGGCTCTGCCTGACTTTCTTTTGCTGAGACCCTTAACTGGAAAAGAATTTTTAAAAAAAGGATACCAGGAACCTTATGTTCACTAGGTTGACAAGTATGCTGAGAAACATTGGAAGCTAATAAGTAAAAATAAAAAAAAGGCCTTATTAAGATACTGCGATTTTTTTCTCTGTTGGGAACTTAATATTAGCTGTTGTTATGTCAGAGTTTCAATCAGATGCTTTTCTAATGAAAAGGCACAGGCTGAGCAGGCCCTCGCAGGGACAGCATGTTGCCTGTTTGCTCACTTGGCATCAGGCTTTCTGGGGAACTTCGCTCATCACTGCAGCAGTAACTTCAGGTAAGCTCAGAAGGAGCTCTGCGTCCTTACAGAAGAGCACCAAGGATCATGAGGAGCAAGTGATGAAAAGAAAATGTCGGTAGTGGCAAAGACAACGTGCTTGTGAGTCGCTCAGGGTGGAGTTTCCATCTTCGCTCTGGCCCTGTGTGTTAGACCCTGGACAAGTTACTCAACCTCTCTGAGCCTCGGAATACTCCCCTGTAAAATGTACACAATAACAAGGACCCTCAGATTGGCTTTCTGTGCCTGTGAAGTGCATAACTCTCCCTCAATGCTCAAGAAACGTTAGCTAATGCAACTCATCTGGCGGCTTGCACGCCGTCACTGATTGCTTCTTTTCTTTCCTTTCCAACAGCTGGGACATTTTTCTAATGATCATTGCCGGCATGAAGCTGTTGCGGACTTCTTTCTGCAACCCCGTTCACCAGTTTGTTAACCTGAGTTTCACCGTCATCTTTTTCCATTTCGACTACAAAGACATTTCAGAGAGTTTCTTACTGGATTTCTTCATGGTGTCTATTTTATTTAGCAAGGCAAGTTCATCGGCTCTTTTCTTCATTTTAACAGTTAAACAGGGGGCATTTCCCATCAATTGTTTTAAGAATTTAAAACTTTTTCTTTGTAAAAAAAATTATAGAAGGAAATGAAACCAAATTATACACACATGTTACACTTATGCTGCCATTTGGGAAAAATTCCTCATGGATTATAAATAGGCCATGTTTTTTGCTAAAAGTCACTAATTAAGATGAATTAGCTGTTAGTGTGGCCTGAAATTTTATGATCTTTGTCTCCGTTAGAAAAAAATCTCATTATAGAACTTCCTTAGGTTTTAAAATGCTCTGAATTAAAGATCAATAACCAGACTTATTATTTATTGATTGATTTATTATTTTATTACTTATTTTGCCTCTTGAGGTAAAATTTGGGACCCGGTACCCGAGAGCAGGGTCCCTTGAAACATATTCATTCCTTTACATCGTCTCAAGTCAAGATTTCATCTGTCGTAAATTTGTACATGGGCAACGAGAAATCCTAATTATAATTCAGGCAGATATATGGGGCTGGCGTCTAATATTTAGTGTGGCTGGAGGCAGATTATACCCTCCTGACATTGGTGGCCCCTCCACGACCACATGTGGTGTGACCACTGTCACAAAGCTTAGCTTTGCAAGCAGAACTAGCAAGGAATTTGGAACAACTTCCGGTACATAAACTCAGCGATGGTTGGCTTCTCTCACATTCTGTTCGCACTCAGGCACGCGATTTGCTACAGCAGCCGTTGAGCTTCTGATCGGGACTCAGCTAACCAACACAATAATGTTTTAAATGTTGAGGTTTTTTTCCCCCCTGAATTTCATTTTTTCCATCTGTTTATGAATCAGTTCTGTTCATCTTTATTTTCTATTACTTCCCTTTTCCTTCTACTGACTTTCTCTTTGTTTCTTTTGGGCAACAAAAACTGAAAACTCTCTATTAAAGAAGCCTCATAAGTAGCTGCCATCACCCGTCATCGCAGGCTGCTGCAATGTCCACGTTTCATTCTAGACCCTGGCCTCCGTCAAGCATTTGTTTCCTGTTTGCATGAGTTCTGTTTGGTTCTGATTCATTTATCCCATGTTTCTGACCAAATCACAGGCTTTCATAACCTATTTTCCTTCATTATGTATAAATTCCCGTTATCTCACATAATAAATGTAAAATTATATCCTATGATCTTTAAAACATTGAAGAAGTTATTAGAAATGATTTCACTGCTTGCAGGGGTAAGAGCTTATCATCGAATATAAAATGTGCTGAAATGACTTTAATTCCTGACTGGCATTATTTATATTTCGACAAGGTGACATTTATATTCTTTTCTGAACCTCTGTTTTCTATAAAATGAAAAATAATGATGCCAATGTCACCTGCGTGCTGAAAGGATTAGTTAATATAAGTATAAAAGGAGTTGGTAAGTGGGATATACTTTCCAAATACAATGTAATGTTTTTAACGCCATACGTAAATAGTAAAAGAGAAGTCACACACTGTGTCTGTGAAGGAGTGTGACTGGTTTTCTACTCTGAACTGTCAGTTTAATATCATCCTTTATAAGTGAGAGGCCCCAGGTGAACAGAAAGCATTGGCAGAGAGGAGCGAGGTGTCTCTCTGTAAGGGTCTTAAGAGTGCGGCTTCTAAATGATTTTGCTTGCGCAGTAGGAAGAGTGTCTTTCATTTGCTGAGGCACAGGCCAGCTCTCCCCACCTAGCAGACTGCTGGTGCACTGAGAACAGACCGCTGCCGAAAATATGAGGCTAAATGTGGGTGTCTGGTTAAAGGCGCTTGCACAGATTAAAGAAAGGAAGTGTGTAGCTATTGTATATTCTTCCTGTCCAGGACACTTAGCGCTATCTCTTGCAGGGTGAGGAAGTTGGCACCTGCCAGAACATGATCTAACACTAAATCCAGGAAACACTAGTTGCTGCAGGCATTTGGCATTCACTTTGCCATTAAAATATGAATGATTTCAGACAGGATCAGAGTAGCAGCTTTCTTATTTTCTCTAACTGAGGAAGCATTAGCACATATAATTTGAATAATCTGCTTTTAGGCTGGGGTAATGGCTGAATGTAGTAGAAAAAAAAAACAAAGAGAAAAGCAAGTGAGATAAAAAGCTAGAAAAATAGACCTACTGTGCAGCAGTCAGGGCTCTGGGGCCTGGCCCCTTTCAACTCCCCGACACCTGCTCACCCTTTGCTTTTGGAGAGCTGGCCACAGCGGACAGCAGCGGAAAGGAGAAACTCACAGTTAGGGGCTCCTGTAAAGGTTCTGCCTGAAAATCCCAAGTGATGCTTCCTCTTCATTCTTCTCATTTTAATATATCTTTTAAAAAAATGTTTCTTTTAATATATTTCCTAGAGGCTTTCTCAAAACCTTCAATACTATGTTTACAGGCAATACTGCTCTCTAGGGCTATTCATTGCACAGTGTGAAACGGTTTTTGTCCAGTAGACTCATCAGAGCCCCACTTATGACAGGTGCTTTCCTCTGACCACTGCAGATATCTCTTGGTCCTTCCCCCAGCCCTGCTGCTATTGCACTGAATAGGGAGTTATTGCTAACCTGGCAGCCTGCCTCACAGAAGGGCTTCGAAATTAATGAAGAGGCATTTGGATGGGCATCCAGTTTCCTTGGAAGAAAGGAGCTGCACAAATATAGGACACAGTATTATTTATTATGAGCCAGTTGTCCTGATCCTTCAGCATTCATGGGTAGAATGGAAGGAGAGAAGTGACGAGTGAGATGACCTGTAAAGTGAGATCAAAGCACCAGGCGGCAGGGAAAGAAATAGATGCTTTCAGAGGCCCAGGCCAGCCTGCATGCTCGTCTCTGCCTCCCTGAATCCTTGAATCCTCTCAAACTGGTCTAGTCTCCTCTGTCTGCCAGAACTGCTGAAAAGTGGCAAATGTTGAGTTCCAGGGCCAGAGCCCATCAGGACAGATTTAGTGCAGCCCATACGTTGACACAGTGGGAGGGACACTTCATAATGGATGGCACCTGGGCTTATGTGTGTGTGGGTGTGTGGGTGTGTGGAGGGCAGTGGGAAAGAAGGACCCTTGCATTTCCCAAACTCAGACGCATGACCCTCCAGCCACATGCCCTGCAAGGAACATCACCTTTGAGAAGCCAGGCCCATCCTTTCTCACTCTCTCATTTCCTCAGTCCTTTCTCTCTTGCCCCTTCAGTCATTCTTTCCCTTTAAGAACTCATATTATTAATTGGTTACATCTCTGATACGTCTAGATCTTTGGGGGACAGTAAGATATGTGCAGATGAGGCTATTGGGTTACAAATAATATTCAGTTGTAACAGGAACAAAGATGACAAAGCCTCTTCCGTGCTCTCCCACTGGCCCTGAAAAAGTTCTTAAAAACCATTCTGTTTTGGAAATCTTAGTAACTTTTGGTTATAGGAGGTTGAAGAGGCAGGACTTGAGAAAATCCTGCCATAGGATCATTCTGCTAGCATTTATAAACACATTAAAGATGAAATTCTGCAAGTTATTAGTCCAACATGAGGGCTAGCCCTTTTGCCATTTAGGAAGTTAAAATGAATGAGTAAGGTTGTTTTTATGATAAATCTGTATCAATAAACACACCAGAGCCATGATGCGTGGCTGTATTTTAGGTGATTGTAGTGTTCAAGTTATTTAGAAGTCAGTTTCTAAATGGCATTTTCCTTTATTTTGTGAGTGCAGGTGGAAAGTCTTCATTGAAAATCGAGCCCACTTTTTTAGAATCCATGCTTTTACAGAAGTATGTGTTCAAAATATTTTGTTCAGAAAAGGAATTGTTCATTTATTGGGTGCCTGCCAGGCATTGCGCTAGGTGCAAAGATTACTAGTAATGCAAATGAAAGCAAATCCTTATTTGGCACTTTCCATGCACCAGGCACTATTCTGAACACTTTGCACAATATTCACTTGCTTGATTTTCACAACAGCTCTGTGTTTGGCTACTCCTGATTTTACAAATGAGGAAACCAAGGCACAGAAATTAAGTGAATTGCCAGAAGGTCTCACAGCTATGCAATGCGAGAGCGGAATTCAGACCTAGGCAGTCTGGCTCTGAGTCTGTATTTTGTGACACTGTGCCTTCCCTACTTGGGGAGTCTGAGAAAAGAGACAGACAAGTAAAGAGATAATTCTAATAAAGTATGATAAGGGAGGTGTCCATGACAGAGAGCTTCAAGAGCCCACATCAAAATGGTACCCAGGCCCAGGGAGAACCAGGAACAATGATGCTAACCTTGGGCTTTGACAAAGAAGGAGTAAGTCCATCAAGGAAGGCAGGGAAAAGTGAGTTGCGCAGAGGAACTGCATGTATAAAGGCACAGGAGCAAGCGAGCATTTGGCATATTCTGGAAACTGCAGGTTATTTGGGAAGTGTGAAAACATGGGAAGAGGAGTAGGTGGTCGGAGAAGGGAGAGATGAAACAGGAGGTGTCATTATGAGTTGGATCTCGAAGGACCGAGCATGCCATGCTACTGAGTTTGGACTTCATTCCTACATCAGCTGAAGATTGATAAGCACAGGAGTAAAAGGATCAGAATTGCATTTTAGAAATATTGCTTTGTGAAAGTGAGTAAAAGGTGAGAAAGCATGAAGTCCTCGAACTGGGTAGGAAATTATTGCAATAATCCAGGCAACTCACAGGGCTTGAATTGAGGTTGCAGAAGTGAGGAGAAGAGAAGGCCACAAATTAGAGGTGTTTGTTTAAGAAGAGTTTACAGCACTGGTGACCATGGGGATAAGGGGGAAGTGGGAGAAAGCCACCTCTGGGGGGGATCCCAGCACACGTAAATGACTTTGAAGGAGGTGTCATGAATTAGATTAGGAAATAAAAAAGAAAAAGACATTTTGGGGGAAAAGGATGTTGATTTTAGATGCATTGTGAAATGGGAAGCCATGAGGACTAAAAATAAAAACCTGGGAAACAGGATGTTTTTCCATTTTAATTTTTTTAATTTATATAAGTGATACCTAAATATATGCTCATGGTGACAAAATTAGAAAAACAGTAGAAAATACTGAGAAAATCTGTTTTCTACATGCCCCTCTCTCCTTAACTCCCTCTTCCTGTGCATAATTATTGTAAGCATTTTGATATAAATCCTTCCAGTCCTCCAGGGCATTTACACACACACACACACACACACATTTAAAATACCAATGGGTTAATTCTTCACAAGTCTTTTACTTCCATTTTTTGCTTAAAAATACATCTTAGAGGACTTTTCCATGACAGTAAACAGCACATTTCCTCTTCCTTTTGACCTCTGCACAAAGTGTTGCATAGCATGCACCATAATTTGACTAGTCATTCCTTTATTAATAGGCACTTAGTTTGTTTCCAAGCTTTTCTGTGGTAGTCGGAACATCCGGGGTCACAAGCCGCAGAAACCCAAATGAAACCGGCTTAATGAAAAGAGAGAATTTAACAGCTCACATACCTGATTGAACGATCCAGAGGCTTAAACATGGCATCGAAGTTCTGTTGTTATTTCTCCTTCTCCCTCAACAGCTGGCTTCATTCTTAGACTGACTCTCTCCATGTGGTGTAACTGTGGTCACTGGAAGTTCTAGATTTATAGCATTTTATAGCTAGTAATCCTCCTAAAAAGAAAGAGCATCTTTCCTGAGAGTTTCACTCAAAGTCCTGGGGGGAAAGTCTTATTTACTGTTTTTGTGTCAACATGTTTATTCATGAGCCAGGTATAGGGTTAGAGGGATACAGGTCCTCTAGCTGGTAAGTCCTGGACTGCTCGTGCACCCCTGGAATCCCAAGCACACCACCGGGACTGGAAGTCAGGAGGGCAGACAGAAGTGGCAAGTGGCCATGGCATTCAACAGAAAGTCACAATTAATAACATGTTGGCACACATGAGTGTTTCAGAAGCGTAGGCTTCTACGACTGAACTTCATGTGGAAGGGTTTCAATAGAGAATCCTTCTGAAAGACTTCCAACAAGGATGACCAACATTTAAGCAACAGGTAGAGGGGGAAGATTCAAAAAAGATTGTGAAGAAGTGACCCATGAAACAAAATAAAGTACAGTGAAATGGAAAGCAAGAAAGGAAACCATTTCCAGAAAGGAGTGGCTGACAATGTCAGAGGCTTCACAGAGATCAAAGCCCAAGACTGGAAACGTCACTACTGGATTTAGCAACAACAAGTTATTGGGAAGATTGACAGCACAGTGGGGCTGGCACTGATAAAGTCAGTCTTCAAGGTCAAGGACCCTGTGTTATTTTATCTTTGTATCCTCTGTGCCTCCTGCAGTGCTCTTCGTGTGGTGAGCTCTTAATACCTGTCTGTAAATGACTGAGTGTATTCATTGACCACAAGTCAGTGTATTTAAATGTGGATATTTGGGGGAACTTTGTAATATGCTATTCGGTGAACCTGTCTTTAAGGGAGAACTCCACAATCACGATAGCTTTAGGGCTGTTGATTCTTTATTAGCTTAGGAGAGGTGAATGGTGTTAGACATAATATTCTTGTTAGCTATTAAAGATTTAGCCCACTGCCCTTGCCAGGAATAAACGTACTAAATATGGGTGATGCGCAAGCTAGTCTGCAATGTGTGCTCAATGACACCATCTCTAGATTTAAAATGCAGGTGTTGACATTTTTAATGCAAGAATTGAGTTCTTAGGCATCTCCAGGCAGGGCAGTCATGAATAGCTATTACTTCCTCTGTTGCTATTGATGTTGGCGTGCTTCCCTCAGCTTCCTCTGAGTTTCTGGATGGTAACATCCACCCCCTCCTTCACAGGGTAAGTATGTGAACCGACTAATTCTCACCACCCTAAGGTAAGATGGTGGTCATAGCATCTCTGTGTTATCTTTTTGGAGAAATAATTTTGACCAATGCTCCAATTTCAGTTTATTTTCAGCTCACTTTCCCTCCTTCTGTTGAAGAATGATCTTGTCAGATTTGTTCATCTTTTTCGTAATTCTGGAATCTTCAGTAAGGTCATTTCACAGTTTGCTCTTGGCTGGGCAAGACTAACCCCTGTAATAACATCCATCTGTAAAATGCCTAGAGTATTCTTCATACCCTGCAGCATCCTGTCTATAAGAAAATGATGTCTGTTCTGATAAAACTTGAATCATCTGCAACTTTCTATAGGAAATTTGTCTGGATCACATACCAGCAGCTTGTTTGTCATTTGAAAAATGCAGATGAGAAAGAAATAGTGAGAGTGAAAAGGAGAGTGGGAATTGGGGGAAGAAGGCCCAGTGCAGTAAAACTTTATATTCAACTGAATGTGGCAGGTGGTTTGTTGGTTAATCGAAAAAAAATTAAGTAAGAAATAATAATAAATTATACCCACATATCTATGTTTATAATCTTATAATAGCTTAAAACCATACATTGACTACCATTACCAGTATTTTGATGGAGGGCAGGGACTTCTCTTTCACCAAGAATCTACTGAATGAGGACTATTTGGTCTTTTTCCATGAACCATGCCTGCAACACAACACATTTCCTAGGATGTTCAGGTTCCATTTCCCTTACGCTACTTGAAGTGAGATGTTACACTTATTTGTGAAACAACCTGAAAGCAGTCCACATCTTCTTGATTCCCATCTCTTCTGCGGGGAGGTAGCTAAGCTTCCAGCAAAAAACCGCATCCCTTTGGTAGAGTTGCAAGGGATAAGAAAATAATAGAGAAAAATGGAAAATGGAAGAAATAAAAGAATATACTGAGAAAAAGATATAGTTTTATAAGTTTATAAAGATTATAGGCAAAGTGGGATCTCAGGGGGCCTAGACCTTTTCCGTGGGTCTCAAAAAACCCCGAATGAGGTCTTACATGGTAAGCTATAGGGAATAGTGAATAATTGCCAGGGGTAACAGATTTACATAACAGCAGGTAGTTCCTCTCAGGTTAACAGATTTTCAAAAAGCTTCTACAGAAGGCTTCTACAGATTCTTTAACTAATTCTATCTTCGTGAGCAAATGGTTACAAAATCTTTCAAAGGTTAACTTCTAAGTTCTAAGGTAAGTTTATCATTTAACAGAGGGGTTAAACAGAGATATGTTGGCTCCATGTTTATTAGATTATTGTGAATGGAGACAGGTAGTCTAGAGTGGTTTAAACAAGAGCTTTGCTTCTAGCCATTCAGGCAGCTGTCTGTTCCAGGGGACACTCCATTGTCAGCTCTCAGCCTGTAGTTTTTAACAGATTCACTTGTGCTTTACAAAGCAAATCCAGACCTTTAGGTCTGAGAAACGTGGCGCCTTGTGGGCTACAGCCACTACTGTCTTTCAGAGACGCCCTTTCGAGTATAACAGCATTTGAAATGCAAACCAACATGTTCACATATTCCTTCAGGGAAAAGCTCTGCAAAACTCCTAAGACAAATCCTGTCCCCAAACACCTTTAATATTAATTCATGGAACAACACTCTTCCTATTCATACCTGGGTCCACAGCAATGTTTTAGAGACTTCCCTTCATTGAGTTGTTAAACATTCCACTTAGTTGTGATACAAATAACTCTCTTTTGTTTTCACTCATATTGTACCCGTTTATATAATACTTAATTGAACTACAAAATCATTATAATGATAAGTAAAACTTATATGGACAGTTTTGGTACCAAGCACGCCCACCTCTTGTTAAGCACTCAACTCAACTGATAGGATCAGGAGTGTACCAATGAATTAAAAAATAACCTACTAGCCTCAAGTATTCAGTAGGCTTTGGGACTGATCAGTAAGTTTTACAGTGAAAATATGTGTCAATTAATCCAAAAGTTAATTAAGTAGATTTTTTTCAAAGATAGTGTTTTTTTCAAAAAAAGATAAGATAGAGAAGATTTATATTTGTTTTGATGCTGAGTTATCAGTGTTCTGGAAGTAAAATACCCAAACAGAAGTGAGGAGATGTGCAATATCTCATCATACAGCATCTTAGTCTATTTGTGCTGCTATAACAAAATATCTGAGACTGGGCAATTTATGAATAATAGAAAGTTTTAGATTTACAGAAAAGATGTGAAGCTAGTATAGAGACTTTTCTTGCAGTTTCCCTATTATTAACATCTTACATTAGTACACTTTTTATAATTAATGAACCAATACAATGTGTTATTATTAAAGTCCATACTGTATTCAGATCCTTTTTCTGCTTGAGGATTGCATCCAGATGACTGTGTTACATTTAGTTATATTGTCTCCTTAGGTCCTCTTGGCTGTGATAGTTGCTCATGTTTTCCTTATTTTTGATGACTTGACAGTTTCAAGGAGTACTAGTTGGATATTTTGTAGAACGGGATTCTTGATGGAGATTTGTCTGATGTTTTTCTCATGTTTATATTAGGATTGTGGGAGGAAGACCACATAGGCAAAGTATCGTTCTCATTACATCATGTCAAAGATTCATGTGATTAGCATGAATTACCATATCATTATTAATGTTACTCATGATCAACGGGCTGAGGCTGAGGTAGTGTTTGTCAGGTTTTTCCATGTAATGTTTGCCTTTTGTCCCCTTTCCATGCTGTGCCCTTTGGAAGGAAATCACCATGCACAGCTCACATCTAAGGAGTGGGACATTATGTTTCACCTCCTTGTGGGGAAAGTGCATAAATTATTTGAATTCTTTTGCATGGGAGATTTGTCTCTTATTTATTATTAATTCATTCATGTCAGTATGATTTCAGATACTTATTTTCTACTTGGGTTATAACACAATATATATTTCTCTTCTTGCCCCAATTTTTTTAGCTTTGGCTATTTGGAGCTCTCCAGTTGTCTGTTGTGTTTCTTTGACACAATGGCAGCTCTGTGTGCATGTGTCTGTGCGCATGTGTGTTGTGTGTGTGAGCACTTTCTAACTTTCTGGCACTATAGGATGTTCTAGGCTCATCTTGGATGCTTCCTGTCCCAGCCCTAGAATTAGCCATTTCTCCAAGGAGCCCTGGTTTGTTTTATGAGAGAATTTATTTAGAAACAAAGATATGTGTACTAGGTATACCTGTTGACCCTGGAGTGTCATTGTTTCTAGGTTTTCTCACCTAACAAGGCAAGGAAATATATCTGTGTATAATAACATCTGTATATACACATATCTAAAAATATGTCTGTATGTAACCACCTGTATTTACTTTAAGCTGAATATGAGTTCAAATTGATGTTTCCAAGTTTAATTCATTACCGCATGAATGATTCTAGCCTTTTCTGCTTGCTTACTGTAACTTCCCACTCCAACGGTGAGAAACTTAGCTTCTACTATCTGTCATACAATTTACTTAACCATTGAATTCCAGTGTACATGTATAGTTGTCCCTCTATATCCATGGAAGATTGGTTCCTAAACCTCCTGTGGATACCAAAATCCACAAATGCTCAAGTTTCTGATATAAAGTAACATAGTATTTAGATATAACCTGCACACACCTGCACACATCCTCCTGTATACTTTAAATCTGCTCTGTATTACTTATGATACCTAATACGATGTAAATGCTTTGTAAATAGTTGTTGTATTGTTTGGAGAGTAATGAAAATTAAAAAAAAGTCTGTACATATTCAGTACAGATACAATTTTTTCCCACAAGTATTTACAATCCACAATTGGTTGAATCCACATATGTGGAACCCATGGATACAGAGGACCAAATGTATAGTGGTTTCATATGTGTTAATTCATACCCCCATGGGAAACAACATTGTCAACTACATTATACTGTTGATGCAAAAACCAAACTGTGCAAACTATTTAAAGAAGTTAATTCTGAGCCAGTATGAGTGACTGCAGCCTGGGGAAAACACAAACCCAGCAAACTTTGAGTAAGTGGTCCTGAGACAGTCAGAACATAACTTTGTTTTATACATTTTGGGAAGGCAGGAGTTATAGGCAAAGACATAAATCAATACATGGAAGACATACATTGATTTAGCCCGAAAAGGCAAGGTTATTTTGAAGCAGGGCTTATGAGTCATTGGTAGCTTTAAAGATTCTTTAATTTATAATTGGTTAAAGGAATGAAACTTTGTCTAAAAATTTGAAGTTAGCAGAAAGGAATATTTAATTTAAGATAAGGAAGTTTGCTAATGATAGAGCAAGCCACTGGGTAAAGTGACTTGTTAAGCAGAGCTGATGATCTGCAGGCATGAGTAACCCTTGTCTAGCACTGCCTTAGGTCTTGTTTCTAGTTCAGTATCTTATTGTAAGAAAGAATATGTTCTGGCAGTCTTATGATCTCTATTTTAACATTAATGCTGGTCAGTTGTTGTGTCTAAAGTGCAAAAGGGAGGGGGTATAATGAGGTATGTCTGATCTCCCATCTAGTTTTGACAGACTCTTGCTCTGTTGCTCAGGCTAGAGTTTAGTGATGTCATCATAACTCACTGCAACCTTAAACTCTTGGGCTCAAGCCACCCTCCTGCCTCAGCTTCCCAAGTATCTGGGACTATAGACATATGCCTTCATGCCCAGCTAATTTTTCTATATTTTGTAGAGTTTCACTATGTGGCTCAGGCTGGTTTCAAGCAATCCTTCTGCCTCCACCTCCTAGAATGCTAGGATTACAGGCATGAGCCACTGTGCCCAGCCAACGTAATTTTTAAATCAATTGAATAAATACCTGATTGCTAAATCACATAATAAGGCTATACTTAGCACTGTAAGAAACTGCTAAACTGTTCCAAAATGCTTTGTATTGTTTTTGCATTCTCACCAGCAATGAGTGTGAGTTCCTGTTGTTTCATTATCCTGCCAGCCACAGATATTGTCAGTTGTTTGAATTTTAGCAATTTTGTAATAGACATATAGAGAGTACTTCTCATTGTTGTTTTAATTTACATTTCCTAATAATAAATGGTGCCTGTGCCCCTTTTCCATATGCTTATTTGTCAACCGTGTGTGTTCTTTGTTGAAGTGCCTATTCAGATTTTTAGCCCCTCCAAGGGGCCATTTTATTGCTTCCTTTCTGATCTTATACATTTTATTTTCTTTTCCTGTCTTATTGCACTGACTAAAGCCTCCGGCACTATGTCAGACAAGTATGGTGAGAGTAGACGTCCTTACATCCTTCTTGATATTAGGAGGAAAGCATAGAACTTTCACCATTAAGTAGGATATTGGTTGTAGTTTTTTGTAGATAGTCTTTATCAAGTTGAGGAAGTTCCCCTCTGGTTTTATTTTTCTAAGCATTTTTACATGAAGTTTAGTGGGATTTTGTCAAGTGCTTTTTCTATATTGGATAATGTTATTCTGTGGTTTTTATTCTTTAGCCTGTTAACATGATTGACCACATTGGTTGATTTTTGAAAATTAAACCAACCTTACATCCCTGGAATAAACCCATCTGGTTATGGTATATAATTCTTTTTATGTGTTTATCAGATATATTTCTTAATATCTTGTTAAGGATAATATGTGTTTATCAGATATATTTCTTAATATCTTGTTAAGGGGTCTACAGTCATGAAAGATACTGGTCTATAGTTTTGTAGGGGGTGTAGTTCTTTGTATGTAATGTCTTTTGTTTTGGTATCAGAGTAATACTAGCTTCATAAAATGAATTGGGCAATGTCCCTCCTCATCTGTTTTTTAGAGAGATTATGTGGAATTTATGTTAATTCTTTAAACTTTTGGTAGAATTCTCCAATTAAGCTATCTGGGCCTGGAAAATATTTTGGAAAAGCTTTTAAATATATGAATTAAGCTTCCATAATAATTTTAGGGATATTCAAATTATCTGTTTCATCATGATTAGCTTTGTTTTTTGAAGAATGATCTGTTTCTTCTAAATTGACAAGTTTACTGTTGTTCTGTTGTACTTTGCATTGTTGTTCATAGTATTCCCTTATTATCCTTTTGATGTCTGCAGGTTTTATAATGATATCCTCTGTTTTCATTCCTTATATTAGTAATTTGTGTTTTTCTTTTTCAGTCTTGCTAGGATTTTCTTAATTTTATTGATCTTTTCAAAGAACCAACTCTTTGTTTCATTGATTTTCTTTATTTTTATTTTGTTTGTAATTTCTTAGATTTCTGCTTTTATCCCTGTAATTTCCTTCCTTCTCTTAATTGGGATTTATTTTGTTCTTCTTTTTTCTCGGCTCTTGATGTGGGAATCTGATATTATAAATTTGAGACTCTTCCTCTTTTCTAATGTATACATTTAGTGCTGTAAATTTCCCTCTATGCACTCCTTTAGATGTGATCCACAAATTTTCATCCATGGATTATTTAGAAATGTGTTGTTTAGTTTCCAAGTGTTTGGGTATTTTATGTTATCTTTCTGTTACTGATTTCTAGTTTCATTCCTTTATGGTCAAAGAACACTGTATGATTTCATTTTGTTGAGGTTTTTTGTTTGTTTGTTTTGGCGTGTGCATGTGTATGTGTGTGTGTGTGTGTGGCCTAGGGTATGGTTGATCTTCGTATATATGTCCACGAGCACTTAAAAAGACTGTAGTCTTCTGTTATTGAGGGGAGTGTTCAATAAATGTTGATTAAATCTTTTGTTTTATGATGTTGAACTCTTCTATATCCTCACTTTTTTGTCTAATTATTTTATCAATTATTTAGAGAGATGTGTTGAAGTCTCCAACCATAATTGTGGATTTCTCTATTTTTCTTTCAGCTCTATCCATTTTTGCTTCACATATTTTGCAGTTCTGTTATCTGATATACCCACCTTTAGGATTGTTGTGTCTTCTTGGTGGATTGATCTTTTTATCATTATATGATGTCTTATCTGGCAATTTCTTTGCTGTCTCTGAAGTTTACTTTATGTGATAATAATATCACTACTCCTGTTTTCTTTTGATTAATGTTTGCGTAATATATATTTTTCCATCCTTTTCCTTTCAACCTGTTTATATCATTCCATGTGAAGTGTGTCTCTTGTAGACAGCATATAATTGGGTTATGTTTATTAATCTATTCTGCCAATTTTTGTCTTTAGTGTATTTAGAACATTTGCAGTTAATGCAATTATGATGTTTATGTTTGCCTTTTTGTTATTGTTTTCACTTTGTTCTTTTTGTTTTTTTGTTTATCTGCATTCTTGTTGCTGCCTTCCTGTGAATTATTTGAACTACTTTTTCCATTAGAGCCCACACCATATTAATCATAGTTACTTTAAATTTTCTGTATGAAAATTCCAACATCCGTGTTATATCTGAGTCTGGTTCTGCTGCTTGCTTTGTCTCTTCAGACTGTTTTTTACTGCCATTTGGTATGCCCTTAATTTTTCATTGAAAGCTGAACCTGTTGTATTAGGTAATAGGAACTGAGGTTAAATAAGCATTTCTTGTGAGGATTTATGTTAATCTGACCAGGAGTTGGCCTTTGTTTAATGTTGCTTTAGCTGTGGGCCTTAGAGACTTCAGATTTTTCTAGTGTCCTTGTTTTTGTCTCCTTGACTTTTGGCTTCTCTAAAAACTCCTCCTCAGAGAGTTTTTATGTCTTGTAGCTCTATTATCTGTAATCTAGTGTTATTACATTGGATTCCTATTGGTATGTTGTTGTGGTATGGGGGAGAGGGAACATTCTATTATCTTCCAATTAAATCTGTTTTTGTTGGGCCTGTGTCTCAGGGCTGTGACCTTCACAAACGTTTCCAAAGTGGTATAGCTTCTTTTTTTTTTTCATGTCCTCCACTTCCTTCCCTGGTTCTAGTAGTCTCAATCTATTTTCTTGAAGCCCTGATCCCTGATGACTATGTTTCTTTCTCCCTTTAGTGAGATAAACTGGAGTGAACTGGAGTAGAAGAAATTTCCATCTCCCACCTGGGATAAGGGTCCTGCAAAGCACTGTACTCTTGGGGTGGGGGAGGCCTGTGTGTTTCACATTGTTTAATCTTCCCCTCTCCTACCAGAGCCACAAGGGCATGTTTCTTAGATCTTCACCACGAGAACCTAGTAGGGTGGTTTCTGGAGGTAAAACCCATGGACGTGTAGGGCCTTCTCTAAGACTGTGGTACCCAAGAGTTTCTTAATCTCATGCTAGTCTCCAGCAGTTTCTGCCCCAGGTAAACAGATCTCAGTTGTGAGTCTCTGGGTACTACTGTCTCTCCATATTCCAGAGTGACCCCTGCAACATCAGTGGTCTGATGGGTCTAAGGAGAGTTGTTACTGAATTAAACTGGAGTATACTCACCAAGCACTGCAAAGCCAGACACTGAAACCTGGAGTTGTAGTGACAGAAAGAGGTATTTTTTATTGCATGACACCACACAAGGAGAACAGGCAGCTAACGCTTAAGACTTGAATTCCCGATGGCTTACACGTAAGCGTTTTTTGAGGCAGAGGTATGTTTCAGGAAAGCAGAGATTGCAGGCAAAAATTGTAAATCAATACATGGAGGTTATACATTGTTCTGGCCCCAAAAGGTGGGATATCTTAAAGCAGGAGCTTGGGGGTCAGAGATTGTTTGACTACCTGAAAGGGATGTTGAAGTGGTTGTGGTTTGCTCCAGGCCCCTCAGGGAGAAATTTACAACAAAGAACAATGATCAGAGTTCAGTTCCTCAGCTCCTTCTGATCTGCATTTTACCTCCAGTGAAGCAACCCAAGAACTTAAGACGTTACCTTGCTTGGAGGACTGCTATTATTACCATCCTCTTGCTCATCAGCTTGCCTGCTCATCATTTACTGTTCAAGACTAGCCAGGGGCCCAGAATCTCTCTTAGAGGGACTCAAGATTCTTCCTTTATTTCCATACTTGGGGTCCCTGCTCTGTCTCAGAGTCACTGATTTTCAGTTTGTCCAGTTTTGTCTTGTAAGGATACCAGTGACAACTTCCAGGCTCTTAACATGTCAGAGCAGGACCCAGAAGTCCCTCAAGTATTTCTTTTAAATCCCAAACCAGATTTTGTTTCTTCTCTGCAAAAACCCTGTCATGGCTTCTCATTTCATACAGAGTAAAAGACAAACCCCTTACGCTGGCCCAACACCGGGTGATTCCTGGTACTACTCTGACCTCCTTTTCTGTTCTCCCCACAAATGTCCTTGCAATTCCTCCACTATGCTAGGCGTGCTGTCACTTTCAACTCCTTGCTCTGTTTCCTCTGCCTAAAAATGCTCCCCTGATATCCACTGGGCTCACTCCTCTTCCAAGCCCTTGCTCAAATCTCACTTTCTCCGTCAGCCCTGGCGGCAGAGTTCCATATTGTAATTTGACTGTACTTCATCCCGCCCTTTTACCTTTTTATGTAGAGTACTTATTCTGCTTTTTACCTTTTTGTCATAGCACTCATTATCATACAATGTACTTTAGCATAGACTTGTTTATTATATTATCATCTCTCCCACTATAATGTAAGTTCCATGAGAGCAAATATATTTATCTCTTTTGTTTATTGATAGATCCCAATTTGCGGAACACAGTAGACATGTAATAAATCTCTGGAATGATGAATGTTGCTCTCTTACACTGACTCTTCAGTAACTTATCCTAAGTCACTTACTCACAGAGCTAAATTTGAACTCAGTCCTATTCCCAGTCTACCCAGTCTCAGGAGTAAAGACCGGTTTGCGGAAGTTTCATGAAGCCACGCATGAACAAATGTTGCACGCTTTCTGGGTTTTCAGGGATACGTGTTCACTTTCAGTTGCCCCCCCAGGATGGTTCAGGAGGATTCCACAAGCTCTGCACTGTGTCCAGAAATAAAGAGCACAGTCCAGGGCGTCTGTGTTCCCAAGATGAAATGCCTCCAATGGTGAGACCATTGGTGAATTTATTTATTTCTATCTTATGCAACATCTAACAAAGTGCAGGTTCGTAAGAACTATTCAGTACCTATCGATAGAATTCAGCTGAGAGCTTCAGAGATTGAAAACTGTTTTTTGAGAAACGAATTCTTAGCCAGAATGTGGTGGTTGGAGGACGTTTTATTATTCTAGAGAGATGATCATTCACAGTGGAGTAGGAGGGGAGCGTGTGGGAGGGAGGATTTTAGATTGAGCATATGGATCACTTAGAGTTCTTCCTCTGGCTTTTTACTGCGTGTGTTTTGATTTTCTTGGCTTCCTGTAAATCTTGTTTAGCTGCCTCACTGCTGCTTGCTGTCTTATTCACAGCGGGGGAGTTATCACGTGACCAGCAGGGCTGGCGGCTCCACTGTGATTGTTTTGCCCTGTGCTCCCTGGTCATCTGAGCCCCTCTCGCAAAACCAAGAGGGGTAAGAACACTATGCTTCTAGCTGTAGATCTGCCCCAGTGTTGGCAAGCTGACGTCACCCAGCTGGCCAGCTTACTGCATTGTGGCTATAACCCATAGCTCCATTCTCAACAGTGCTGCGCAGTTGCTAGCAAGTGCCTGCACAGACCCCACAAATCCTTTAGTCAAAGATTTACAGCCTAACTCATCCACTGTCTTGTCTTCCACGCCCCAGGACAGCACCCACACACCAGGGGGATGGATTTCCCTTAACTCGAATCATGCAAGTTAGTGCGGTTCATCTCCTGGGAAGGGATGTGGGGCCAATACGAATGATACGAATGCTAGCAACTCCTCTGCCCTTCAGCCTTCAAAGTAAAGGTCAGGATTTTCTCCCCATTTGGGACATCAAGCCTAGAATGCAAGAGTTATGTGCTTTTTTCTTTGTTTTTCCTTTCTTTTTATGCCAGAATATACTACATGGATTTAGCCATTGTTCAAAGATCTACATAGCCAAGTTTGTCCCTGCTAATTTTTCAAAAATGTATTTGTGAACACCCATCTTTTCAAAAAGTCTGCAACATTCTCTACTGAAGGAGGCTGCTCACTAGTTAAACAATGCAATTCTTCCCTTCAGGATGTAGTGATGTGCCTTCATTAAGGCAGAAGTTTAAAGAGTTGCAGCTGATGAATTTTCACAGGAACAGGGAAGTGATGTATGCTTAAGGCACAAAAGCTACCTGAGTGGATTCAGGGAATTCAGGAGAGGTGACAACTCTAACTCACTTCGCTGAAAGAATTTTGAAAACCTTCCTTACTCAGCGCTTAGGAGTGCCCTCCTTTAAATGCTTCCTGAATAGAGGGCTCAGTCTGGTTATGAGCCAGGGCAACATCTTCCTTGCAAGACTGACCACTGGCATCTGCCATCCTTTCCTGACTGGAGGCTTCTGGTTCCATAGGATGAACCTGCAGATTTCAAATAGTGCTCTCTTCCAGGTGCTTATGATTATAACAGAATCTTCAAGGTCACAGATTTTCCCATTCTTTCTTTCCTTGAGCTACCAGTTTTGGAAGGACTTTGAGTGATCCAAACCATGGAGCTTCCACCTTAGGAAAAGAAGGGCTTTGAATGAGACTGAGATGGCTACCATATAAATTTGAAACATCCAGGGAGGAAGAGAAGGTAAATACCTCTCTTATCAGGAAAATCAGTAGCAATGACAAAGATCTGGCATGTAAATGAGAATCATGAAGTGACAGGAAAAATTCCACTGAGGCCACACCCGTATCACCTGTACACTTGATGAATTGGGATGACACTCGAGGCTTCATTCACTCATTGTTTCACTTTCTGAAAAACATTTGCTAAAACACTTCCTAGAAGCCTCCTACCACTGATCTTCTAGAAGATAAAGACAAAACTGTCAGTAATACCAGTGTTTGCTGCCGATGAGTGTCCATTCTAATGGGGAATGTAGGAGAGACTGACATAGAAAAAATAATTTTGAAACACTGTCATAAGTGCAGTAAGTAAAATAACCTATGTTTATTGAGCACTTATTATATTCCAGGGCTGGAGCTAAAAATTTACATAGATTATCTCATTCAATCTTCACAATAAATTTCTGAAATAGGTAGCATTACCAATCTGCTTTGCAGATGAGAAAACCAAGGCTTAGTGGACTGAAACTTGTCTCACAACTGCCGGGAGGCAGAGCTGGGATGAGAATCCGGTTCTGTCTGACTCCAAAGCCCATTCCTGCCGCCAAGATTCTGTACTGCTTTCCGTGTGATGTGCAATTACGTGCTCAATATTGTTAAGAGTCTCTAGAAGGGAGCAACCAACTTGGGCAGTGGAGAGAAGGACAGCAGGAAAATCTGCAGAGTGGATGTCACTTTGAATGACTTTTTCATTCCATTTTTATTCCTCTGTTATTACGTATGCCTTTTTTAGTCATTGCTCTTACGTTAAGAATATGAAAGTTTAATTCATCAGAATGTACCTTTAAAGAATATAATACCATTTTATGTGTAGTATAAGGAACTTGAACAGTAATCTTCCCTCCCATGCTTTGTGCTATTGTCGTCATATATTTATTTCTACATATGCTATTAATGCATAACACATTGTTACTATTCTTGCTTTAGAGCAATTAAAAATAAGAAAAATGTAGTTCATTATTTATTTCATATCTGATGCTTTATTTTTTATGTAGACTCCAGTTTCTGACCTACATCATTTTTCTTCTGCCTAAAAATCTTTCTTGAACAGCTTTGAGAATCGGTCTGTTGGCAAAGAATTCTGTCGGTTTTGTTTGTATAAGAAAGTCTTTACTTCTCTTTCACTTTTGAAAGATATTTTCACTGGGCATAAAATTCTGTGTTAACAGTTCCATTAGAAGGACAGTTCTCCCAACCATCTTAGCACTTTAAAACTGTCACTCCATGACCTGCTGCTGGCTTACATGGTTTCTGATGAAAGTCCTTTGCAATGCTCAGCTTTGTTCTCTGTGTAATGTGTCTTTTTTTCTGGCCACTATCAAGATTTTCTCTTTGTCTTTTGTTTTCAGTAGTTGTTGCCTGTGTTTTTGTTGTTTGTGTATTTATGCTCCTGGTGTAATCTGATCTTCTTGAATCTGTGGTTTGGTGTCTGTCATTATGTTAGAAATTTCTTGGCTATATTTCTTCAAATACTTTTTTGTCCTGTTCTCTTTCTGACGTTCGAAACATGCATATGTTAGATAATTCAATATTGTTCTGCAGGTCTTGGATACTCAGTAATGGTTTTGCATTTTTAATTCACTCAGGTGTATTTTATGTCTCAGTTTAGGTCATTTCTATTGATCTGTCTTCGACTTCACTGATTCTCTCCTCTTCTGTGCCCAGTGTTATGAGCCTATTGAAAACATTCTGTATCTGTTACTGTGTTTTTCATGTCTGTCATTTTTATTCGAATCTTTATTTTATAGTTTCCATTTCTTTGCTGAGACAACACATCCAGTCTTTCAGCTTGTACACTTTTCCATTAGACCCTTTAATGTATTAATTACTGTTCTTTTAAATTCCCTGTCAGACAGTTCCAACATGTGTGTCATCTCTGAGTCTTGCTTTGATTAATTCTTTGTCTTTTAGAAGTGAATTCTTTTCTTGCCCTTTTGTATGCCTCAAGATTTTTTGTTGAAAGCTGGACATCTTGTGGAGGCCTATAGAGACTGAGGTGAACAGTTTTTATGCCTAGAAATGAGCACGCCTTTCCTTTGCTAGATTGTGTGGGGAAATGGGGGTTGAATTAATCTAGTCAGGAGTGGTTGGGTTTGAACTTTGTTATTGCTGTGATTACCCTCAGGACACCATGGCCTTCAGAGTTTCTGGAGGGGTGACTTGTGTTCAGGCTGGGGGGAGTGGTTTACCAGAGCAATGTCTGCTCAGTCCTCAGCTTTAGGTCTGTGCTGCACCTTGGAATGTCTGCATGCTCTGCGCCTTTCCTGCCCCTGTCCCATTGATATGTGTCTTTACTTTTTAGTTGAAACTTGTTAGCTTGGTGGCAGTGGGTGGGGTGGAGAAGACATTCTCATTTTGTAATTAAACCCCTTGGTCTCAGGGCTTTGTACCCAGTTTTCCTGTTCAATAGATATTCCTTCCCCTTCTTCAGGAGCAGGGTTTCTTATTTTTGTTGTTATTATTATCTTCCCCCCAACTATAGTGAGTTTTCCCAATGCCTAAAGACAACAAGATTTTTGAACATTCCCCCCCAGATTAAAATCTTTGTTCCATAGGAGAAATTGGGAGAAAGGACCTAGTAGAGTGGTGTGCCCTTGTGCATGTCTGATGTTTCCTTTCCTCAGGTCTGTGCCACATCAGACACTTTCTTAGGGTTCCCTCCAGTCTTTTCTATGAGCACCCAGTGGACTTCATAGACAAAGAGCCTGCAATTGTTATCCCCCCGCCACCCAGGCTTCACGCTGTCCTGCCAGCCTGCACGCAGCCTCCCAGTTCATCACCTCTTCTGGCCAAACTCTTTCTACCGGTTCCTGGTTGCATCTGCCCCAGGTGAGTGGGTGCTCACTGTATCTTCTCTCCCTGAAAGTTCCTGTCTCTTGATAGATTGTGGACTGGGTGTCTGCTCTACAACCCAGTTCTCTAGTGGAAATAAAAAAAGTCATGAATTTGAAGTTTGTCTGGCTTTTTTTCCCCATTGGAAGGAATGCTCTTTCCAGATTTCCATATCCCAGGGAGGAAACCATAAGCCCTTTTGAACTAGTTTTTTACTTTTACTTGAAATTTGGATATATTTGGGAATATATTGCTTCACATAACTGGGATGCCCTGGTGTGGATCGCACTTGAGACATAGCCTCATCCAGGATTAACAGCAGAATTCTCTCGCTCCTCCTTGCTTTTGGTTAATTCTGTTTGGCCTTAGTCTTCATGCACTGTTTCTCCATACAAGGAGCAAGATAGTACCAGGAACTCCATCTTCATATAGCAGCTATGGTAGAAATAACATCCTGTATCTACTGTCTGTATCTTGGACCCTGGTCCCGTTTATTCCACATCACTGCCTTACAGAGATAACATATGGAGGAAGCTGTCAGACGATGACTGGCCCAGTGTGGACCATGTGACATGACCCCAGCAGTCAAGGTGGGGGGTCAGGGCATGTCATATTCACAGCCATTGCATTGGCCTTGTATGATCATTTAGATACATGTGCAAAATTTTCTTCAACTATGGTTTTAAATTAATTTCTGCAACCTAAATGCCTATCAACAGTAGGGTAATGATTCAGTGGATTGTCTAGCCAAACAGGAGTATTACGCAGCCAATTTAATATGAGTTTAAGCAATTTGTACCCACATTGGAAGATGTCCATGATCTATAAAGTAGAATAATCAGGTTTCAGAACACTATATATTGTTAGTACAATTTATTTTTTAATTTTTAATTTTTAATTTTATATTATTTTTTTAGAGACAGGGTTTCACTCTGTCACCCAAGCTGGAGTGCAGGGCCATGATTATAGCTCACTGCAGCCTCAAATTCCTGGGCTCAAGTGATTTTTCTGCCTCAGCTTCCCAATTAGCTGGGAATGCAGGCATACACAACCATGCCTGCCTAATTTTAAAAAATCTTTTTAGAAATAGGATCTCACTATGTTGCCCAGCTGGTCTTGAACTCTTGGTCTCAAGGGATCCTCCTGCCTCAGCCTCCTGAGTCACTGAGATTTTAGGCATACACCACTGCATCCAGCCTTGTTAATTCAATTTAAATAAAGAGGCTGTGTGTGTGTGTGTGTGTGTGTATGTGTATGTGTATGTATAGTACAGTATGTATAGTATGTGTGCATGTGCAAAAAATGCCAGGAAGGATAACTCCTCAACTAGTCGTTAACTATGATTGGTACTACAAGTTAAGTCAAAGTACAGTGGGTAACAGGAACTTTCACTTTCACTTTTGCAATTCTGTACTATAATATTTGATATTTTTAAAGTGAACCTATATTATTATATTTTTATTAAAAAAAAAAATAAAGAGCCCGAATACCCAAAGCAATCGAAAGCAATCCCAAGCAAAATAAAATCTGGAGACATCACATTACCCAACTTCAATTCAAATTATACCACAAGGCTATAGTAATCAAAACAGCAGGGTACTGGTATAAAAGTAGACACATAGATCAATGGAACAGACTAGAGAACCCAGAAATAAAACCATACACCAACAACTGATATTCAGCAAAACAAATGAAAAGATATACTGGGGAAAGGGTGGCTTATTCAATAAATTGTGCCAGGAAAATTGGAGAGCTTCATGCAGAAGAATGAAACTGGATCCTTGTCTCTCACCATATACAAAAATTAACTCAAGATGGATTAAAGACTTAAAAGTAAGACCTAACACCATAAAAATCCTAGAAGAAAACTTAGGAAAAACTCTTCTAGGCATTGGCCTAGGCAAAGAATTTATGACTAACACCCTGAATGCAAATATAACAAAAATAAAAATAAATGGGACTTAATTAAACTAAAAAATTTCTGCACATCAAATGAAATAATCAACATAGTAAATAGACAACCTACAGAATGGAAGAAAATATTCATAAACTGTACATCCAACAAAGGACAAATATCCAGAATCTACTAATAACTCAAAGAAATCAGTAAGAAAAAACCAAATATGCTTATTAAAAAGTTGCCAAAAGACATAAACATTTTTCTAAAGAAGATACACAAATGGCCCACAAACATGAATAATGCTCAATATCACTAATCATCAGGGAAATGCAAATTAAAACTACAATGAGATATCACCTTACCGCTGTCAGAATGGCCATTATTAAAAAGTCAAAAAAACAAGAGATGTTGGCACAAATGCAGTGAAAAGGGAACACTCATACACTGTTGGTGGGACTGCAAATTAGTACAACCTCTATGGAAAACAGGACGGAGATTTCTCAAAGAACTAAAAGTAGACCTACCATTCGATCCAGCGATCCCACTACAGGGTACCTACTCAAAGGAAAAAAAGTCATTATATCAAAAAGACACCCACATTCAAATGCTTATTGCAGCAAAATTCACAATTGCAAAGATATGGAATCAACCTAAGTGCCCATCAACTGATGAGTGGATAAAGAAAATATGATATCTATACAACATGGAATACTGCTCATCCATAAAAAGAACGAAATAATGTCTTTTGCAGCAACTTGGATGGAAATGGAAGCATATCAGGAATAGAAAAATAAATACCACATGTTCTCGATGTAAGTGGGAGCTAAGTGATGTGTATACACATGATCATGCAGAGTGGTATTAGAGACTTTGGAAACTTTGGGAGGAGGAGAAGGGAGTGAAGGATCAAATATTACCTATCAGATGCAATGTATGCAATGTATCGGATGACAGCTACTCTAAAAGCCCTGACTTCACCACTGTACAGTTCATCTATGTATTGGAAAACCACTTGTACCTGCTAAATTTTTTGAAATTAAAGAAAAAAAACCCATAAAGTTGGAAACTGTATGTGCTTACAGCAGAAACTTTCAATTGTATGGAAAAAAATTTTACCATATAAATTACCTTATTCCTGTATGTAGTAGGTTGGTGAAAAATTATTACCAATAGAAAACCTCAGGACAGCATATAAGTTAGATATCCAGGAGGTATGTAGGGATTGAGGGGGAAGAGGAGGGCATTAAAAAAGATGGAGGAAAAACTGCCCATAGCTCATAAATTAAAAATTTTTTCTCTTGCTAAAATAACATAAGGGTAAAAGCAAGCAGCACATGTCCTGATAAGCAACTTATGAACTTGGTTCTCATATCCCCTTCCCATGGGCAGCATTTGCCACCCACAAAATTGTAACAGACCTTTAAGAGGAAGGAAGCCCTTAGAAGTAGAATTCAGAAAGCTGCCTCTTTTCGCCAGGAAAGAGAAGGATAAATAAACTCCAAAACAAAGATGGAGAAACTGTATCCTGTGCAGAATAGTCAGATGAAGGCTAACATATGGAATTTAAAGAAGTAAGAAATTGAAAGAGCAGGCAGAATGTGTGAATAAACTATATTATTTTTGCCACTTCACTCCAAGGTGAAATGGGCAGCACACTTAAAGGAAAAAGGTATCTCTCCCTCATCAGTTACTTTCGTCCTGTTTCTTCCTTGTTGAAGTCCACTCTTGCCTCCTCCCTCAGCGGCCCACCTCCACAACCCTTAACCTGTGCCCTCACCGCCCACCACAAGCAGAGACACACACACACAGAGACCCAGGATTACATCAAATTTCTAATTCTCAGGGGTGTAAACAAAACTTTTTAGTTTTATGAAAAGTTCTACCTCTTGGTAGATGATAAAATTTCAGTGTGCAATGGTGACTTCATTTGCATTTATGGAGACACTAATTAGCAGTTATGAAATATGGTCTTAATTAATATTTTCTGTCTATGGTGTTCTCTTACGGGCCTGAATTTGTCTGTCTGCGTAAGGTCAGCTAATCAAAGAATTGGGGCTGTTGCATTTCCTTTATTAGCACCACACTCATTTGCCTAAGTAGCTTACGCCTGCTGGGATCCTCAGCCCTGCATTGTCCCTGTTTCTCTTCTTAGTTACAATTTTCCAAACTGCATTTCACAGATGATTAAAAATTATTACACCAGGTTCCTTTCTCCCTCCTTAGATTTTAGTCTCCCTTAATGGTTCTCTTTTTACTTTCCTGTTTTAGTTTAATCAGATTCATCTTGCTTGATACCACTTCTCTGAATAAGCCTAGGATTCTACTATTAAACACAATGTTTACTGCAACATAGGACTATATCCTTTTATTGGGTTTAAAAAGAACTCTTTATTACTAGGTTTTTAGGGATTTTTTATGAGTGGGTGTTTTGAGTTTATTTTTCAACATCTTTTTTGTACTAATTGAGCAATATATGGTTTTTTTCTTTTTTCTTTTCTCAAGTTTGTGAATTACATTGACTTTTTTCTAATATTAAACCATACAACATCTATATTTTCTTTTTCATAATATTCTTGTCCCAATTTTTGTGTTAAAAATTAGCATCCCAATATAAACTGTGAAGTTTTTCTAAAATGCACATTTTAAGGCAATATCTTTTCCTCGATAGGCTGCTTTACCTGAGTTCCACAAGGTCTGATTGGTACTACTGCTTTTCACTGTCATTCATTTTAAAATATGTTCTAATTTTTATTATAATTCATTGACGAATTAAGTAATTAAAAATGCAAAGCTTTGTGGTTGTTACTGTTATTTTGGCACCTTTTTGTTATTGATTTCTAATTTAATTGCAAAACTATGTGCACGGTATCAATTTTTAACATTCATTAAAAAGATTTCTTTTGTACTTTAGTAAGTCATTAATTATTGTAAATGTACATATGTTTAAAAATTATATTCTTTCTCTTTTGGTTGGCTGTAAGGTTCTAATACACATATTTCTTAGATGAAACTTGTTAATTCTGTTGGCCAAATATTTTATATGTTTATTTATTATTTAATTGAACTATCATTTTCTGAGAAAGGTATCTTAAAATCTTCCCCTAAGATTGCAGATTTACTAGTCTTTCCTTGTAATTCTACCCATTTTTAGTTCAGACATTTTGAGATAACTTGGTTAAGTAAGTACATTTCCATTATTTGATATTCTTGGTGACACTTCCCTTTCATCATTATGCATTGCTACTTATTTTTTTTCAATAAAAGTCAATTTTATCTCATATTAATAGAAGGAAGTCAGGGTTTTTTTGGTTAAAATTAATCTACTATCTTTTTTTAATTCTTTTTCATAACTTTCAATGTCATTTTAATATTTTTTCTAAAAACATCTAGTAAGTTATTTTTTTCAACACATTGACTGCCACACTAGAGGAAAAAAATTTTCCCTGAAGCCACAGTGTTTTATTAAAACATAACGATCCTTTCTAATTTGTCATTTTTTATTGTTTTCTATCCATGAGTTACATGCAACACAATCCATGTTTTTAGAATTAAATTGTCAACATTAACTGTAACAATAAGAATATCAACAAGTAAGATGTTCACAAGCCAACTGCAGGGTTTTGTTTCATATGGCCCCAGGTTCAAAACTAGCCTAAGATAAATACAACTCACATCACAGTCAATGCGTTAAATACAGACTGAGGATCTCTGTGTTTTAGATAGGCAAATTTTATCCATTTACATTTACTGTATTACTGATATGTTTGTACTTTTTTCTACCATGGTATTTTTTTTTTCTTTATATTTATGATGTTTTTGCTTTGTATCTCCACCTCCTCTTTCTTGCCTTCTATTGAATAAAATGAATTTTCCTTGCTGCCTTTTTGCCTCTAGTGCTTTGAAAATTGAATATTATGTTTCTCATACTTTAGTGCAATGATTTTCATTGTGTGATCCCCAGATCACCAGCAGCAGCATCACCTGGGAAGTTATTAGAAATGTAAATTCTTGGGCTCCATTCCAGACCTACTGAGTCAGAACCTCTGCAAGAGGGAAGCAACATCTTCGTTTTACAAGCCCTCCAGCTGATTCTGATACACATCAAAGTTCAACAACTTTAATGGTTTAGTGGTTACTTTCAAGTTTTTAATAAGCACAGTTGATTAGCACATGAAATTAATTAAAATCTTTTCTCTCCTCTCACACAATACAAGGCCTTGATATTTTAACTCCAATTCTCCCTCTTATCTTAAATATTGATCACATCTAGTAGTAGGTTCTACCTTCAAATGAGTCATTATCTTGATGATTATATTTACAATTACTCCTCATATTGATATTCTAACATTTTAGCATTTTCTTTTCTCACCATTATTCTTGTATAACATTTCTTCCTTCAAGGGTAAATTTCCTTCATACTATAATATACTCTTTAATTTTTTTCCTGCAACGTTTTGTAAGTAGCCAATTCTTTCAGTCTTTGTCTTAAAAGGTTTTTTATTTCTACCTCATACTTAAATGATACTACAGTTCTGTACAAAATTCTAACTTGGTATTTTCTCTTAATACCTTGAAATCATTTCATTGTCTTCTGGCATATATTTTTGCTGATAAGAATTTATCTGTCCATCTGTAAATCCTTTGTATTTACAAAAAATATTTTTCTCTTTGAGTTTGATGTTATGCATTTTCACTGTCATAAGCAGTAAGGTGTGGATTCTTTTTATCTATCCTGTGCAGGACTTAATGTGCATCTTCAATCCAAGGGCCCATGCTTTCTTCCATCCTGGAGAACTTTCTTAAGCTTTGCTGTTCAAATATTTCCTCTCCCCTTTCTCTCTGCACTTTCCTTCTGGAACTACAATTGGATGCATGTTTTATCTTCTTATTCTGTCATCTACCTTTCTTAGCTTCTCATATTTTTTATATTTTCATCTGTCCTCATCTGTCCTAGAGTACTACCTGTACTCTAGGTAGTTTACTCAGACTTTCCATTTCTCCAATTTTCTTTTTATGTTATTGCATATCTGCTTTTTAATCATCTGCTGGAGGTTTCATTTTAATGACTTCATTTTTCACTTCTAGAACTGGTACTTGTTTCTCTATCAATTGCCATTATTCATTGCTAGTATTGTGCTAATCTTTTATTATTGTTTTTATTTTATTCTGTCAGCTCCTTACTTAGACTCTTTTATATTTTTTTATTACTTCAAATTCTTGGGATGCTGGTTTTCCAGTGTGTTGCATCTACTTACTTTTTCTCATTAGCTCATTTCCCACAGTAGGTTTAAATTTTTATTTTGGACTGGTCTTCAGTGGGAGGGTTATATTCTGGTGTGGAAGTGTTCTGGAAGACTGTTTTTACACTTACTCCTTTTTTTGGATTATTATACTAATTAATTTTATTTCAAAAGTCATTATCTTTTTTAATTTTTAATTTAATCTTTAACATTTTTAATTTGTGTGGCTACATAATAGTTGTACATATTTATGAGGTGCATGTGATATTTTGATACAAGCATACAATGTGTAATGATCAATTCTGGGTAACTGGGATATCTATTACCTCAAACAATTGTCATTTCTTGGTGTTGGGAACATTCCTATCATTCCTCTAGTTATTTAGAACTTTATAATTAATACTGTTAAGTATACTCACTCTATTGTGCTGTTGAACATGAGATCTTATTTTTTCCTACTGTATTTTTGTACCCATTAACCACCTCCTATGTATACTCAATCCCCACTACCCTTTCCAACCTCTGATAACTATTATTCTAGTTACAATCTCTATGGTTCAACATACACAAATCAATAAATGTGATATACCACATTAATAGAATTAAAGAAAAAAACCATATGGTTATTTCGATAGATGTTGAAAAAACATTTGATAAAATTCACCATCACCTCAAGATAAAAAATCTGTCAAACTGGGTATAGAAGGAATATACTTCAATACAAGAAAAGCCATATATGACAAACCCACAACTAGCATCACACTGAACAGACAAACACAGAAAGCCTTTCCTGTAAGATCTGGAGCAACACAAGGGTGCCCACTTTCATTTAATACAGTAGCAGAAGTCCTAGCCAGAGCAATTAGATAAGAGGAAGAAACAAAAAATATCTAGATTGCAAAGGAAGACGTCAAGTGGTACTTGTTTGCAGATGATGTGATCTAATAGTTTAAAAAAACCTAAAGACTACACCAAAAAACTATTAGTTTATTAGAACTGATATACTAATTCAGTAAAGTTACAGGATTCAAAATCAAAATACAAGGTCAGTAGCATTTCTATATGCCAATAGCAAACAATCTGGAAAAGAAATCTAGAAAGCAATCCCACTCATAATAGCTACAAAAAAATTAAAATACTTAGGAATAAACTTAACTTAAGAAATGAAAGATCTCTACAATGAAAATTATAAAACAGTGATGAAGAAATTGAAGAGGTACAAAAAATGGAAAGATATCTCATGTTCATGAGTTGGAAGAATCAATGTTGTTAAAATGTCCATGTTACCCAAAGAAATCTATAGATTTAATGCAGTCCCTATCAAAATACTAGTGCTATCCTTCACAGAAATAGAAAAAACAATCCTAAAATTCTTATGGAACCACAAAAGGCCCAGGATAGCCAAAACAATCCTGAACAAAAAGAACATAGCTGGTGGCATCACATTACCTGACTTCAAATTATACTGCAGATCTGTAATAACCAAAACAACATGGTGCTGGCAAAAAACAAACTCATAGACCAATGGAACAGAATAAAGAACCCAGAAATAAAAATAAATCCATGCATTTTCTTTTTTGACAAAGGCACCAAGGACATACATTGAGGAAAGTATAGTCTCTTCAATAAACTGTGCTGGAAAAACTGAATATCCATATGAAGAATAGAGAAATAGACCCCTGTCTCTCACCATATACAAAAAATCAAATCAAAATGGATTAAAGACTTAACTGTAAGACCTGAAACTATGAAACTACTAGAAGAAAACATTGGAGAAATGCTTCAGGACATTGGTCTGGGCAAAGATTTCTTGAGTAAGACCTCAAAAGCACAGGTAACCATAACAAAAATGGACAAATGTGATCACATCAAGTTTAAAAGCTTCTGTACAGCAAAGGAAACAGTGAACAAAGTGAAGAGGCAATGTACAGGATGGGAGAAAATATTTTAAAACTCTTCAACTGACAAGAGATTAATAACCAAATATATAAGGAACTCAATAGCAAAAAAGAAAAAAAATCCAATTAATAATGGACAAAAGATCTGAATAGACATTTCTCAAAAAAAGACATACAAATGTCAACAAGTATATGAAAAAGTGCTCAATGTCACTAATCATCACAGAAATACAAATCAAAACCACAGTGAGATATCATCTCTCCCTAGTTAAAATGGCTATTATCAAAAAGACGCAAAATAGCAAATGCTGTCAAGGATGGAGAAAGGGAGAACCCTCATACACTGTTGGTGGGAGTGTGAATTAGTACAGCCACTATGAAAAGTAGTACGGAGATTAGTCAAAAACCTAAAATTAGAACTATCATATAACCCAGGAATTCCACTGCTAAGTAATGTCCAAAAGAAAAAAAAGTCAGCATATCGAAAGATATCTACACTTCCATATTTGTTGCAGCACTATTCACAGTAGCCAAGATATGGAATCAACCTACATGTCCATCAACTGATGAGTAGGTAAAGAAAATGTGGTATATACACAATGGAATATTATTCACCTGTAAAAGTGTGTGAAACCCTGTCATTTGCAACAATATGGGTGGAACTTGAGGACATTATGTGAAGTGAACTAAGCCAGGCACAGAAAGACAAATGCCATGTGTTCTCCCTCATATGTAGGAGCTAAAAAAATTGATCTCATGCATGCACTTTTGCAAGGAAGTTTTGTCAGCCTCCACTACTTTTTATGTTCATTTCTTGGTTTTGCATTCCTGCCCTACTGTAATGGTTTCAGTTTAAATGCCACTACTCTGCATGATGATGGCTTGAGGTTATTGTGTTTTGTGGGGGGAAGATTTTCATCTACTCTACAGCAGGCAGAAGACAATTTTTTTTTTTTTTTACTTTTTCCAAGCACTGATAAATGGGTTTTTTTAAGTTTACTCTTTATGGACATGGATGACCTTCAAGTCTGTTAGGACCTAAGTCCTCAGTTCCTAAGACCCATATGCATGTCTGTGTCCTCTTGGGATAGGCATGGTGTCAGTTCAGACTTACCATTCTTATTTTAAATTACCTCTTTGGTTCTGCCTATTAGGGGGAGGGCTTTTTCTGAGTTAATTATTAATTTAATTTTTTTCTTGCAACTTTTTAGATTATTTATATTATTTTTATAGTGGACGGTAGCCTGTATGCATTACCATGCTACATGAAGCCCATCAGTATTTTGGAAAGCCTGATGTCTGCTATTTATTGGACTTCTAACACATAGTAGTTACTGGGGTAGAATCTAATTCTGACCTAAAATTTACTCCAGTAATGAGTAGTAAATATTGTCCACATATTTATTTAAAATATAAATAATATAGAAATATAAAATTCTAGCTCATATGTCAGCCACTATTTGAGAATGTTTGTGCTTTAATAAATCTAATATCCTGAAATCGAATTATCAAATTTTCTGTTACCAATTTGTTATTTTATAAAAGTGGTGATTTCCCTCTCCCAAAAGTGCTGCTCCACATTTGAGATATCACTAGCTTTACTTTTTCCATTTCTTTCTTAAGCATTCTTCTCTTCTCCATATCACCAGCTACGCCTCAAAATATCTTATAGTTTCTCCCAGTTCCTTTGTTCCTGGCTTTTAATCCCTCAGCTGGGCTCCCTCCTGAATTCGTTAATTTGGTTCCCCTTAAACCTCCAAATTTCTTCTCATCTTGTCTACCTTTGTTCCAGGCTCTCAAGAGCCTCAGCTTCCTCACTCTTCTCTCCTTTTGAACTGCACACACTGTTACCTCAGCAGCCCCCTTCTGTGACTCCTTTCAGCCTTGTAGTCACCTTCAAATTCAAGTATCGGTCATCACAAATTTGGCGTGAAGTTAACTGGAATGCTTATCTTCCTGAGAAGGAAACTAGCTGAATCTGACGACAAAATGCAAAAAATGGCAAGTGGTAGAACTAATCTGGGAGATTAGTAAGGCTAGAACAACAGGAGAAAAGGTGATGATTAGGATTGGGAGGGAAAATTGCACCTTAATGAAATGGACTAGCGTATGTGCAGCTTCCTAAGGCAATGCCCACATTTAAGAGAGTTCGATAAATGGTCATCTGTTTCATCAGGGAGGACAGCAGAGCAAGCCCTAGAGTGAAGACGACGTATACCTTGTATTAGCAGGGAAATGTTTTGGGGCCACCATTATTTGGTGGCACTTCTCTTAAGATAGTTTGTGGATTTACACAGATTGAGTTTCCTATCTATAGCAGAGAAATAACAGCTTGTATGCCTAATTGAAAAAATATTTCCAAAGTAGGTCATTTGAAATAAGAATATTTATGATATCTTTCCTTGGGAGACAGCCAGAATTACTACATTGTGACTTTCTTTACTCTTTTTCTAATGTTTTTAGTGGAAAAGACCCAAATTATTTTGTTTTCACTTATAGTCATACTCTAGTAACTTGTAAAGTTTGTTATGCATTTAAATGGGGCTAAGAT
Source organism: Avahi laniger (assembly GCA_963575035.1). Lineage (NCBI taxonomy): Eukaryota > Metazoa > Chordata > Mammalia > Primates > Indriidae > Avahi > Avahi laniger. The sequence goes on along the minus strand of CAUYSK010028327.1, from coordinate 26,824 downwards.
TTAAAATCTTGGAGTAGAACACTGGGAACGAGATAAGCTTCGTAGAGAGAGACCTCAAACTGTCTATGAAGATGCAAATGCATAGCTAATCTAAATGAGATTTCTATTTAAAGTACTTCCACACAATGTTATACTGCATGAGGCCACGCTTACTAGAAAGGTGTTGGTGTCTGTTTCCATTAAATCTTATCTTAAATGTTTCATTATTTTATACACAATAGCCAATATGGTACATAAAGCACCTCTTCATATACTTTTCTCATTGATAATCAATATTTGGGTTTCCATTTGTGCTTAGAAATCACTGTTTTGATACGCATGCCTTTTTCATTCTTTTACCTGATTTCATCCTTAAAAGAGAAGGACAAAGTGTAAAGGGAAAATATGAAGGTTTAATCTTTTTTAACCTGGATCAGGCCTCTCCACACTTTAAGAATAAAATATGTGATCCAAATCAATCTTCTTGGAGTTGTGCATTCAGGAAGCACAGGTAACCCAGCAGACTGCCTCTTTGAGATCCTCTGACTGTCACCAAGCTTGTTGGGTGGTATCATATTTTATTGATTGGGCATTTAAACTGGAAAAGGAGTTCCAGAGCAGATCAGGGTCTTTCATCCTTGTGCATGTGGAAGAACAGTGGCTGCAGCCTTAGTTTTTCACGTCCATGCTGGGATCCCGCGTCTCTGCTGTCAGCAGAAAGGCTGGGATGAAGGAGACCTTTCCGTAGCTCCTTCGTGTCAGGCAGGTTTTTTATGTTGCTGTAGTTCACAGAAGGCCCATGACCTCGAGGAGGCATGGTAAAGTTTGGTGGTAAAAATATTGCTAGCTGGAGAATCAGGAACTTTGACCTTTGGTTTCCAATGGGCTGATAACTTGCTGCCTGACCTGAGCAATCCACTTAACCTCTCTGAGCCTGGTTTCCTTCTCTGAAAAATGAGAGGACCTGAACTTGGTAAGTTTCAGTTTGGGGTGGGGAAGAGGGCTCTAAAATTACTGAGCAGAGTACATCCTCCCAATATGATATCTCATTTGTCTTAACATTTACCTGTCAAACTCTTCTGTAGCATTTACAGTTGCCAGGTACTGTCCTAAGTCCTTAACTAAGATGAAACCATCTTAATCCTCACAAGTGACATTGTGAGAAGATTCTATCACCATTCCCACTGTACAGATGCAGAAATTTACGAACAGAGATAAAGCTGGGATTCAAACCCAGGTAGCGTGCGCTCAAGCCCATGCTCTTAAACATTGCCACATACTGGCATCTGGTTCACCTAGAACACAGCTTTCTTCTGATGGGTTTTGTGGGAGAGCATTAAATTACTGTATTGTGGAGGAATCCTAGCTATATAAAGAACTGACATTCAGGAGAGCTGGCTTCTTCAATGATTGAGAACAGCAGAGTCTGTTTTATAAGCTTCATGTCAAAGTTTTTACAAAGCGTGTATTTTATTCACAATATTTCTGAAAAAAAAAATGGAATAGAGACACATAGGAAAAGAACAAAGATACCTGAGACTCTGGCTGCAATTAGAGCACAAGAGTGCTTGTGCTTGGAATCCTTAGATGTCTGATTACTGGTTTTGCTTATGTGTAAATACAAGTTGCTGTGCTAAGCAAAAATAATTATAATAGATTCATTTAATCATAACTCAGCAAAGTTTAACTTGTTAGAGCTTCTAACTTGCAGATGAAGCTTTCCCTGGGGCAGCCTGTCTGATTGTAGTTGCTCTGCCTGACCTACTTATCAGCTTTCTCAGAAGGTGGCTTAAATGCCTTCCAGGTAATGCACGGGAAACCCAACAAGAGTAACTTTCCATAACTCACTTGTTTTTAGGGCATTTGGGGGCCATACATCACAGAAGGTAATCTTGTTCATGCTTGCCATTTTTACCTAGGCATGAGTCGCAAGATTGATTCGTAATAACTAGACTAAGGATTCTTAATAGTGGGGTGACTAGAGGGTTTCAAATGCAGAGGTGTTTTGTCTGACAGAATTTGGTTAGGTCTACGTGAGCAAAAGGGCCCACCACCACTCCTCAGGACTCTCGCTGTTGCTGTAATCCAGAAGTCTTGTCTTCTTTAGGGTAATTGGCATTTTCTCCTCTGGTTGGGTTCATAGTAGAGAAGAGTGGAAATCATATCGGCTTTTAGAGAAAATCATGTCTTTTCACAGAATGAGTCAAGAGTTTGAGTCTATGTTGGAACTGCCAGTCTCCTGCTTTATGCATGTCACCTGTTGCCTGGTGAAAAATAAGGTGATGAGGAAAAGACTATATTGTATGTAAACCCACGAGTTGGGACGTCAAGCTAACATGGTAGAGTAGAATGCTGTTCTGTCAATTGTCAGGCCCTCGAAGGCACTGGGTGCTGCAGATCCCATCCAGAATGGATTCAGGAGGCTTAAATCAACCCCAAGATTAAAACCAAAGTGGCCTTTCTGAAAGAACCTGGAAGCCAATTGAGATCAACCCTCTACAGTTGAGGCAAGTGAGCAAGAGAAAAGGAAGTGAAAAGTTATGAGGGAAATCAAACTTATCATCTCCGTTCCAGAATTCATATTCCTTTATAGTTCCCCACGCCTAGTCACACCATCGTCCTTTGCCTTCCTTTTTTCTTTTATTTTCTTTCATCCTCCCCATTTTCCTATTTCTTTCCCTCTCACTCTCTCCCTCGGCCATCTTCTCTTCTCTCTATAATTCTTCAGCTTTCCCTGTTGCTAGGATGGTGACTAGAGACTAAGTGGGCATATTTAGAACCCAGGGGTTCTCTATGTAACCAGATGCCTTCTCAAGGATTGTGTTTATTTGCTGTGGCTTTGAGAGACGTTTTACCCTTGGTTTATCTTCCACAGCCTAGCTGACAACATTTGATTCTACTTTAAAGTTTTTCTCCAAAATGAGAATATTTGTGAGAACAAGAAAAATGCGGGGAAGATTTGGAGAGGATTTTCATTAACCTCTTTTTCATGTCATTACATTTTCATGGAACAAATTATAGTCACCTCATCTTTTGTTTCCAAAATCACGAGGTTGGCTTCTCACTGAAGGGCTAAGTCGACTTGGTTCCGCAAACCTTTCCTTCATGCCCTAATTCCCTGTCCCGGCTCTCTTCTCGTCATGGCCTTCTGATGTTCTGTATAATGGCTATTGGGCCTAACTAAAAATTCTGGTTTTTTCCTTCTCTTTTCATATGCATGACCTTAGTGAATATATTTATTGTCTCAAATGCTAGCCAGTCTAAGAACAAACACATCATGCCATTTGACGTTTCCCTTATGGATGAAGAGGGGAGTGGATTTTGGGGGAACATCTTGGTGGGACACTGACTGCTTCTAGAAGTGACAGCAGCAGAGTTTTGGTCACTTTTCACCGCAAAGCAGAGGTGTACAGTCAGGGCAGTCTGTTCTTCTCCATCCTTCCCTGCACATTCACTGTCTCAGTCTCCAGCAGAAACCACCGAGCCTGTTCACCTTTCCGCGTTCGTCCTTGGTCCACGTGAGGTCTCTCCTCTCCACTCTCTGCCTCTCCCCAGAGCTACTTCTTTTCTTGCGCTGGCCTGTCTAGCCAACACGACAGCTTTCATATCCTTTCTTGACTTTCTACAGTACTTTGTAACTTGCAATTCAATAGTGTGGAGCTATTTTTTCCAGCAACAGCTGGTAAACAGGTAAAATGAGATTAATATACAAAACCTCGACCATGTCAACGTGGACGGGTTTCTGTATGAAGTCCCTCTGAAAGATCCAGTATGGAGGAGGGAAGACCAAGCCGTGATTGTTCCTCTAAGAAAGGCAAATAGATACACCAACCCTACAGGTTGAAATAATAAATCTGTTGGGATTAACCATGCAAGCTTTCTTCTGATCAGCCTATTGCTGTTTTAAAACATCATTAAATGGCTGCATTGCATGTGGGACAAAGGAAGGTAAGAGTAAGAAGGCAAACAATAGTTTCCCTTTCCTGTTCTAACTGTCACACATGTCCTTTAAATGACCTTTACGCAGTTACCACTGTTGTCCTCTCTGATGAATCTTTTTCTTCTTTTGCTTTCAGCTCGGGGACCTGCTTCACAAGTTACAGTTCGTCATGACATATGTGGCTCCTTGGCAGATGGCTTGGGGTTCTTCGTTTCACGTGTTTGCTCAGCTCTTTGCAATCCCTCGTATCCTTTCTGCTTCTATTTTCACCCCCAAGCTGAGACTCACATTTTACGGCAGCAAGCTTTTCATTGACCCCTGGCAATGAAAAGATTTTAGTCTTTAAGATTACATGTTAATGGGGACATGAGGAGGCACTTTGGATTCCCTTTAGGCCACTTAGCTTAAAAAATGTTTCTTAATTGTGAACTCTTCCTGCTTCTTAATGCATATTCGGGAGTTACTTTTATTTTTCTGATCCTTCCCTTTCTCATGCCCAAGTCTGCATGAAGTTATCCTGTCTTTTAAGTGGAAAGTTACTGCTTAAATGATTGTCGCCTATACAAAATAGTGCAAATCGATTTGCTGTTCTTAAACATTGTGAATGGAATTGATGTGTTCAGTATATTATTATAAATGATATATTATTATGTAGTATGGTTATAAGATATATATACTTTAGTTATATTCAAAAACCCAGAATTAGGTACAACAAAATTATCCAAATATTTTTGAAGATTAAAAAATAAATTATGGTTTTGCAGTTGCTATTAGCCAAGAAGACTTGGTTTCCTTGTATATTTTAAAGTGTTTACATAATAATAATTTTAATTTATTTCAAAACAAATTTGAGATGCTTCTTCTAAAGATCACTTTGATGTAGATAGCTAAGTTTGTGTGTGTGTGGAATGCATCTGTGTAAAGAGACAGAGAGAATGATAAAAAATACTCTTGAAGAGAAAGATTAATTTTTAAAAAATCGACTCAGTCTTAAAATTTGCCCTGAAAGTTTTCCCTTCCCGCTGAATTTATACTTTGTAAACCTGTATTTCCCAAGAGGTGGTTCAAGGATCGGTAGCATCAGAATCCCTTGGAGGAACTTATTAAATAAATAGATTCCTGGGCCCAGCTCATACTTTCAAATTTCATGGGGTAGAATTCTGGAATCTACCCCTTCACAAGATTCCCTGGATTCTTGTGCCCATTAGTGTGTGTGAACCACAGTTCTAAACTCTGGTAATCATGATGACTGCTGTGAGCTAGTTTTAACGACCACTCATAGCTTTCCTTCCTAAGAAATTTACACAAGGCTCATTAAGACCATTCTTAAGGAATCTCTGGGACCTGAACTTTGTGTACAGGGAGGGAAACATACTTCGGATAATCATTAAGTAATAATATATTCTAGATTTTTAAAAATGGTCTACTCCAGGCTCATTTGTTTTAAAAATGTATTTTTAAGCATACGGAGAGCTGATCTCACAATGCACATTGTTCTGTGTTCCTATTCTTAGACCTGCACTGATATTTCTAAAGTGTTTCAAGGTTATTTGGCAGAACAAAGTAAGGGGGAAAAATTTGCAAAAGCCTGGGCTTCTGCACCACCCTTTCCCTTCTACTCCAATCATTTTCTGTAATGCCAGTAATTTCTGTTTTTCTGAACAGAGTCTTTTAAAGCAAAGACAGTGAGGTGAAATATTGAGGTGATTTTTATTTATTGCTGACGTGCATCTAAAGTTTCTTATCTAGAATTTAAAGCATGTTCATTCAGTGAGAATGATTAGATTAATGCACATTTGTGGCTGAGGAGTCACACTAAGAATTTAAAACTTGAAGCCGTGATTCCCAATTTTGTCATAACTTTGGACTTGCATTTCTCTGCAGCGTTTCTTGTTGCTGTTTCTGCCTTGTTAGGTGAGTTCAGTAATTCTAATTAGTCCTTGTAGTTCTGCGGCTAAACCGAGACAGGGGAGCCATAACTTTCAATTACCTGCCCTGTATGTGTGTTGAGGGTTCACACAAAAGCACTTAATATTTGGCACTTAATATATCCTATTAGAATAAAAGCAGCATTAGGATTTATCTGTTTGCACACAGTGTGCTTTAAATCTAAGCACTTTCAAGATGTGTAGACGCATTCCCTTACGAAATTGAAATGTCTGAGATGCAGATTTTATTGGACATTTCATAGTTCTGTTTTAGAACACTCAATTAATCCCTTGCTTCGTTCCTAAAACTGGCTCTGTCAGTGACACCAGCTTCCTCCCCTTCTACTAAGACATGGAGGCTTCCAACTGACCTCCCTGGAGGCTGGCCACTGACGTTGTGTCTCGAGTGACAGGGTCTTTACCCTCTCCCCCTTACCCATGGACATCTCCCCATCCTTCATCAGTTGTAAAGGTAGATATTTGCTACTTGGAGGCCAACGTTACACTGTTCAGAATATAATGAGACAAATAGTTGAGAAAACTGGATATATATGCCACCAGAGGAAGCTATCAAGTTACTAAATGTCAGCCCTGGATCTCGACTAATTTTGAGACGTTAATTATTTTATCACTCTATTAAGAAGCTGTGGGCACCATCTAAGCATTGAGAAGGGACTAATTTGCTCTGTTTTGGAATTGAATTAGCTTCCAGCCCAGCAGGGCACTGTTTGGTAAATTGCTTTTTCCAGGACGAGCTTGTTTTCTCCCTCTGTAGCCTCTGTTAGCATTGGAGCTTGTAACCTCCAGGGAGAGATGAGAATGCTCACCCTTTTAATGCATGTAGAGTCCACGCAAGACCATTGTGTCCTGATAATTAGACAGACTTAGATTATCTCTGTTAAACCCATAGATTGGGAAGGCTGCTTTCAACTTTGTGCATCCTTTTGAGCTTCTAATGAATGCTTTAAAATCTTTCAATTATTGATGTTGACCTTTTCATTTTAAATGTGCTTTTAAAGGAGTCATCATCTACCTCTTAAGCTACCTCTTGGCTATTTTTGTTGGAAAGAAGTAAAGGGAGTTTTGGATGTCTGCTGGTCTTAGGAGCGCCTATTTCTTGGCATTGCCTTACCTGTAATAGCGACAGCCTGTCGTATTTGCCCAGGGCATCTTGTATTTCTTTATTGATTTTCCCCCAATAAAATATCCTCTCTATTCACTTCTGCCCTCCCTCTGATCTGTTAAACTTTGCTTCCTTTCCTACCACACTGAACTTTATTTGTAGGCTAACGCCAGTTTTCTCACGTCTTAATTTCTACATAATGGTTTCTGACATTTAAAATATGTACGACATAACCTTTGGAGGACATTTTAGAATGAAAGAGAAGAGCAATATCAGCCCGTCTCACACCCCACCCAGCTCTGACTCCACTTGGTTTCGTCCCGATTCCTCTGCGAGCCCCAGAGCATCCTCCGTGCCTGGTGCGGGGATTCACCCTCCTCCCCTCCCTCACAGGACTCCACCTCCGACCTGACTCTGCTTTCTAATATTTTCTTCAATACCTTCACTCAGTGACTTCTCCCATGCAATTCCCCTTTCTTCCAGTGACAAGGGGCATAGCTAATTTGTTGTGTTTCATGGTAGACGTATTTAGGTAATTTCAACTTTCAGAAGAAGAAACTGATGGGTGATATTAGACATCACAGTAACATATTGTTCTTTAGTTCTCTATTTGAACCTAGGTCGAAATAAAAAGAATTGGATTTAAATTGCAACACAATAGAGATCTTTTCTGATACCTAAACAATTCCACGCTGGAATGGATTATTAATGAAGGATGTGTCATTTCACTCCTGAAAATGTTTGGGAGTAAATAGAAAGCAAAAACAAAGACATAGTTACTCCTGAAGCAAAAATCTGATCTAAAATCTACGAAAATGTATGGGAAAGTGTGGACAGCATAAGTCTCACTTCCTTTTCTATATTTTACATTTAAATGGGGCTATTAAGGAACCCCTTCTTCCATCACACCCTTATTGCATAGCTTGCTTAATGTTCTGGTTATGTTAAAGCACTTAGCAGACTGAGTTACTTCCGTGTTCTTGATAATGAGACACGGAGTCTTCTCTGCTTCTGTGCCAAGCGTTTCTTTTTCACTCTCCGCCAGAACTTTCTGAACACAGGCTACAGAAATAAGACCCCTGTTAGTGCAGCAGTGAGAGATGCAACTGTCACCACCTTCCAGGAGGGAAGATCAGCCTAGTAGGAGGTCAGAGGTCAGATCAGATCCGTAGTAGAATAATCAAGTCCTCATCTCCTAGGACACGAAGGGTGTGTATATGTAGGACCCGGGCAGTCTGGCCCTCCACTGACCTCTGCCATGCCCACAGATTCTGGCCATTGGTTCTCTCTTGTTCTTCCCCAGACCCCACAGACCCCTGCACCACAGAGATGAGGCGTGATTGGCAGCTGCAAACCTGTAATGATGGAATGAGACAGGGAAGACCTGCCTATTCAGAGAACCATGGCTTCTGGATCCTTCCCCTGGATTAAGCCAAATACGATAGCCTCAATGAGTTTAATATGGAGCAATTACCTCCCTGAGCAACCAGGATGTGTGAAACCAAGGCAAAACTCATATAAGAATGTTAAAGAGGCAACTCAGCCCACAAAATGCTGTAACTTGATGTGTAGATGTTTTTTGCTTATAAACCAGACATGACTTGATTTGAGCCATTAGTGTTCAATGCATGAGATACACACACGTGCGCGCACACACACACATATGTATTTGAATAATGGGAGAAGATTCTTTGAGAAACAGAGATGGCTACCTTCCCAAACAATGCTATATGTTTATTTTCAAAAAGTATAATTTAATTTTAATTATTCATAAAATGACTTTGTACTTTAGTAAATGTACCACAGTGTGTTTTGTTCAGCTAATGATATCTTAATGAAAAGAAACTGTTCTTTTCAATCCTTAGATATTAAATATTTGCCATGAGTCAGACTGAGACCGCTGGGATTTTTATGGGAATTAGTTGGTTTACGTGGTGGTGAAATGAGACCTAGCAGGGCACTACTGAAAGCTTTATATTTCTAAATCTCTACATAGAGAGATGAAGTGCATGTCCTTTATTCTTTCTTTGGTGAAGAAAATGGCTTTAATGAAAACTAGTCAAAATCTGAAATAATATCTTAAAAATATAATAATGAATTTTTTTTTGCCTTAACTCAACATTCTCAGATTCAGCCATGCTTTTCTTCCAGACAATTGCCACATCAATCTTTTCTACTCCGTTGAGCCCATTTCTTGGGAGTGTCATTTTCCTTACATCATACGTCCGGCCGGTGAAATTCTGGGAGAAAAACTACAAGTAAGATCCTAAAATCAATGCTCACTTGCTTTGCTCAGATTCACACTTGGGAAGGCTCCTTTTCCTTCCTCTGTTCAAGGTCCCTGGCTCAGGCTTCCTCCTGCTGTGGGGCTGGCCAGGCCTGTCTCCCTTAATGACTTCCTCAGTGCATTGACCCAGCTCCGAGGTTTCAGGGCTCTGGAAAGAACATGACTGGCTGCACATTAGCAATCGGATGCTAGTGCAGGTTTCACCAGTTGTGAAGGGAAAGTGAGTTATCGCTGCCAGATCTTAGCAGTTGACCTAGGAAAGTTGTTTAACAAGGCATTGTTCATGTCATTAGATGTGCTGAGATGGCCCCTGGACGGCACATGGTCTCCCTGTCCGTAGTATCCCTTCTGTGAGCCTCCTACCGTGCAGTTCTGTACAGTGTCCTCTCAGCACAGCTCTGTGCAAAAAAAAGCACTGGTTTTTCTGAGTGCCATTAAACTTGTAGAAGATGACTTCCTCACTTTTTCTCAACTGTTTAGACCAGTTACAAACTTCCTCAAGCAGACAGTTATTGATGGAATGGGGGCATAATTTTTAAGGGAAGGTGAGAAGACATGGTTCACTAAGTAACTTTAAAGACCTCTTAATGATTTGTCATGGGGGAAGGACTTGAGAACAGCTAGAGGAGGAAGGACAGCCTGGGAGCCTGGCCGTCTTCAGTGAGCAGAGACCCTCGGCCACTCCGTGTGTGGGGTGACACTTCGTTCCACATCCGCTCTGCCCTGATTTACCAGCCGAGCCCTCGTCCTTTCTCTGTAACGTGTTTGTAGGTTGCAGAGCTGACACTTCACAACACGCCATTCTACGTCTCACAGAGGCCGACATTAAGATAGGAGATCTGTGGTTTCCCGTTTCTCTGTGAGATGGTTTATAAAATGCACATCCTTCTAATACAGGGAGGATGGCGTAGTGGTTAGAACACAGCCTTGGGCTCCAGCCTGCCTGGGTTCACTCCCCACTTCTACTGCTTAACACTGATGACCTCAAGCCTTTCTTTCCTCAATTGTAAATCGGGATGAAATAACAGGACCTACCTCATAGACTTGTTGTGAGGAGAAAACAAGTTACTATACATAAAGCTCATAGAACAGGGCCACGCGAGCCTGAGCTAACATGATGATTCTCTGACTGCGCTGCAGAGAAGTCCCTGTCCCACCTCGACCCATGTGAGCAGGTGTTTACCATGACAGGGTGGGGTGCGTCTCCTTCCAGCAATCCCATTCGGAGGTTCCCCAGGGAAATCTAACCAAACTAGAGACAGCAGTGCTGGGGGACCAGGAGGACTGGGGGAAGGTCCCTCGTGTTCCTGGAAGATTTCTCATCTTTTAAGAGAGGTCGATTTTTTTGCAATAAAAGTAAGTTGTCTTGAAATATACACATACACAAGGCTGCTCTTTTGCATTTGTTTAAAGAGATACGCACATTTACAGAGGCAGCGAGAAAAAGTAAACTGCCAGCGTTGGCTTGTCTGTAATGTTTTTCAGCAGAAAGAAATTGAGGGAGACCTTTTTGGAGCTCTGAAAGTGACACTTCTGGACAGTGCAAATACTTGTAAATAAGAGGATGGCATTCTCTCATGTTTTTACTTATACAAGGAGGGAAAGTGCAGACTATTTTAAACTTAGTCCTCAGTACAAAAGGTTCCTCTTTATCTCCTATTCTCAGACAGGGTATCAGTCTTTCGGGAATGGGACAATTCGATCTGAGCAAAACATATCCCAGTTGAGTCAGGAAGGATTTTAAAAGTACCTGCAGTGGAAGTGGGAATGGAGAAACACTCGTGCAGAGATTGTGTGGAGAGGGCATCCGAATACCTGCACAGGAGAAGTTGTGTGTTTATTATTTAGGTTTCTCACTCCAAAATTCAGCCATCCTTTTAGAGTGATACATTCACATCTGAATTGTCAGTTTATGTGGCTTACTTAAACATATAGGCTTCTAGAACAAGAGTTACATTTCTTTATTCAGTCTCACAAAGAACCTATTCTGTTGTGTTTCATACTTTTCCTCAATAAATAACACAATTTAGCACTATGTTGTGCACCGGTGGGGTGGGGGGGTTGTCTACCTTTGGTTGACCTCTTCATAGGTTGGATTCGGGGTCTCTGGGCATCTACAAGGATGTCCACCCTTTACTAGGTCTCTCTGAAGGAGCCAAGTGGAAGAAATATTTCAGTTCCCTTGGGAGAAAGAGTTCTTGGTACAAAGCCCAGGCTGCTGAAGGTCTGCTGTTGCCTTTCATGGAGGCATCAGAACAAAGAATCCCATGGCCTGTCTGCTTAAAAGATCAGTGGCTGGAATTCAGGATAGCAGAGTGGTGGGTATCAGGAAAGGAAATGGCAGGAAATCTCATCTGGATCCTTACAAACACTCTGGAAAGCTCATTTTATCTATTTTAAACCGTTTTTAGGTTTGTGTGTGTGTGTGTTTTTTTTTTTAATTTTAAACACTAATGATTTCTAATGTTCTTTCTGGAGAGTTTATATGTAGCTATTCTAATTAGCTGTTCTTTTCAGTCTGATACAAAGGAGCACTCAGTTAGTGCAATTAATTCTGTTTAAATTTTTACTAGTTGTTCCACTACTTTAGAAGGGTTGGCTAAAAGACACTCTCCTCCAGAGCTTTAGTGAGGGTGTTTGCCACAGTGAACTGCCACCCCCAACCTCGGGTGTGCGTGTCGGGGGGGCCCCTGCAGTCCCCTCTCCTGGGCCTTCTGTCCCTTTTCACCCCTTCTCTCTTACTTTCCAGTCCCCCTGGTTTTTATTTCAGGTCTTTTAATGCTGACTTTGGTTTTTGCAGGTCTCCAGTGAGCCCTGCGCTATAAGGAAACCATTTTAATACCCTAAGGGAATGATAAGTAAATCACCAGCTACCTGGTAACTACGGCTGGTCTGTTTTCCCCCCAACTGGCCTGTCCTGAAACCTGCAGACTTCCTGTTCCCCGATTCTGTGCTTCACTGGGGCAGACGACCAGTGTGTCCCCTGCCTCCCCCATTAGCCCAGCCTCCTGACTAACCCGCTCGCTACTCTCTACCCACACGCAGCCCTAGGGTAGCTGTCCTAAAATACAGCTCTCAGCATGTCACTCTCCTCAAAAGCCTATAGTGCCTCATTTGTGGCTCAGGAACAAGGAGAAATGCCACAGAGACCAGCGCTGTCTGGTAAGGAGCTCTGGGTGATGGCAGTGCTCTGTCTGTGCTGCCCCACGTGGCAACGTGTGCTGTCCAGCGTGGTGGCCACCAGCCCCCATGGCTCTTGAAATGTGCTCGTCTGCCTGATGAACTGAATTTTGAATTCTGTTTACTTTTAATTCATTAAAACATAAACAGCCACTTGTGATGAGAGGCTACCATGTTGGACAGCACAGATGTAGACCCTTCTCACGCTCACTGTCCAGCTCATCTTCCATAGCACTTTTCTGTACCTCACGTACTGTGGATTTTTCATTCCCAACCTTTCCTGGGACTGCGCCCTTCACACAGAATGAACTTCGCTTGCTCTGCCTTGCCATTTCCCATCCACACCTGCCTGGCAAAGCCCAATTTCCATGACAACTCGGCCACGAAGGTGCCCTGATCACCCCATTTAGTAATTTTCTTCCTTTCCCTAAATTCTTATAACAACTTATCTTTATGTTCTGGTTATCTGTTACTGAATAACAAATCTCACAAACCTTAGTGCCTTAAAACAACAGACTATTACATCTCATGGTTTCTGTGGGTCAGGAATGTGGGAAGGGCTGGGCTGAGTGGCTGTGATTTGGAGTCTCTAATGCAGTTGCGGTCAGATGGTGGCTGGGATGGAAACAGCACAGAACTGGAAGAGCTAGCTGGACATCTCTGTCCCTTTTCATGTAGTCTCAGAACCTCTCCTTGTGGCCTGCAGTTTAGTGATAGTTTGGGCTTCCTCAGAGCATGGTGGCTTCAGGGTTCCAGCACAAGTGTCCTAGTGAGTAAAGTGAAAGTTTCCTTGCTTTTCCCAACCTGGCCTCTGAAGTTCCCCAGCATCCATTCTGTCTCATTCTGTTGTCTACAGGCAGGTCACACACTCACCCAAATTCAAAGGGAGGGGACTTATACTCTGCCTCTTGATGGGTAAGTGATAAGATTCAAGAGGAACTTGTGGGATGAGAGGTATCGTAGCAGTCACCTTTGGAAAATAAATTTGTTGCTGTGGCCGTCAGTAGATGCTACCCCAGATTGGTGTAGACTGTGTGCACCTTCAATTCTGAACTCATTCGTTTTTCACCTTTGTGTCTCTTTGGGGCCCTGCACAGAGTAGGTGTTCTACAAATATTTCTCAAATGAATTAAGCCCAATGATATTATGTCATAGGGAAAAATAATCTCAATCTGGGTCTGCATTTGCTGGAGCTAGAAAGTTCTCTACTCAACTGAAGTGGTCTTGCCTAATAAGGTCTTTAAAATCTGTCTTGATGAGCTCTGCTTGGTGTGTCCATTTAAATTCTAGGCAACCACAGCAAATGCACTGTAATAATAGTGATTTGAGTTTATATTAATACATCTCCTATGTCAGAGGATTTGAGAAAGCTTTAGAAACACCTTCTGATATTATGACTTATCATCCCTCTCTCTGTGTATAAACATTCGCTAAATAACCAAACTTTGTCGTTAACATGAAACAAATGTTTCAGCCAGAAAATATATGGCACACATGCCTAGTTATCTTAGCAAACGTCTTTGTCCTAAAGGAGTTGACTATTTTCGGCATCCTGAAAGAATGAAAACTCCTATTAACAGTGGTTTTGTTTTGATATGTCAAAAATCTTCTATAAAATGTAAAATTCTTAGAGACATAAAAGAGCTAGCCAAAAGGAAAATATAGCTTTCGTGGTTGTTACATTTCTAGGATACTGTCTAGATTGATTTTAAAATATTGCATCCATTGTTCTGGGGTTACCCTCTACAATAAATGTGTATTAAGCACCATCTATGTGAGTGTACTGTGCTGGCCTTTAACAGTAGGAATCACGCTATGCAAATGGTTTGCGTGCTGTCTTCGGACCTGCCCTGGCCAGCAAGAAGACAATCAGCTCTACTCCATCCTCAGCTCTTCTGCAGGTGGTGATAGAACATAAGAAAGTACAAGCTTTGTGGTCAAACCATGATTAAATCCCAGATTATATGCCTGGTAAGGTGTTTGGGGAATGATTTAGTCTGTGAGCCTCAGCTCACTCAGCTGTAAAGTGGGATGATGATTTCTCTGTGGCTTCCAGAAGTCATAAATGCTGAATGAGACATGGTTCCCTGTGGTAAATGTGTAGGTTATTTCTATATATACCACATACATTTCTAGCCTCATTTTATTCTCCTTCCCTATACTTCTATCTTTTCTCATTCAACTTTTAATTCAGTTGTGACCAGACATGTTTTAGATGTACTTGCGACCTCCTTAAAGTCCTCTCTGAAATGGCAGAACACAATCGTTACCAACCAGTGAATGACACGCATGCAGATCGTGTCCCATCTGTGAGATGCCCCATAGATATTAGTTTTCCCTTCAGGCCCCATGTTTATTTCAGCCAGGCACAGAGCCCCAGTTCTGTTCTTCAAACACCACAGCTGCCTTCGTGGAATGATAGGCTCTCTGAGTGCCACCGTTTTGTGGTTTATCCAACAACAAGATATGTAAATATTTCAACTAGTCTTGGTGAGCTCTCACGAATCTCACTGTGTTATTTTCCAGCCCTTTCTTGGGTTGGTGACATAGACGTGAGGGCAGCACAGGCTCCTAGGAACCGCCATGTCCCCTCTGTACCGTCCAGGAAAAGGCGTCATTCCGCCTCTCCTCCCTCCTGGTGGGGCAGTCCTTGTGCCTCACTCAGCAGCCCTTGCGAGCGTCGTCTCCTACAGCTGTGGGCTCTTTGCTGCCCTGAATCTGCTCCTTGTGTTGTCACCTGGATGCCACAACCACCTGGATACACCTGCAGATCCTGGAGCGACCTAGCGCAAGAGGCGCTTCCTACACCTGCCATTCGTTACCAGTCTGCAGGCAGCCCTCCTTCCTCTGCCGTCCCCTTTTCAGGCTAAACAGTCCTAACTGTTCCCTGTGTGAAGGAACAGATTCCCATGGTCCAGTCCTTGGGAATCCTAGTCACCCTCATTCAGATGTTTACCAGGTTGTCCCCAACCCTCCCGCCTTTAGTCCTGACTTTATTACCTGTTCCAGATGTCATCTAATCAGTTCTCAGTAGGACATGTTACTTCCATGAACCAAATGTTCTGCTCTCCTTTATGTCTTTTAAAGTCTAAAACATCTCAATTATTTTGCAAACTTTGCAGAGCCAAGTTTTTATCATCCCAGTCGTATGTGCGTGTGTGTGTGTGTGTATGTGTGTGTGTGTGTGTCTGTGTGTGCTTTACTGAAAATAAGAAATTTACATTTCCCTCTCAACTCTTCATCGTATTGGTTTTAAGTCAGCATTCTAGCCCAAGGAGCTTGGTTTCCACCGTGTCATGCCTCATCTCTCCAGCCTCCTCACCTTGGCTGCAGATGGGACGACCTGTCTCCACCTGTCCCCACCTAGGTCTTCATTCGTGCTGTGTTAATGATGGTGAACAGGATGGAGCCCGGGATGCCTGGCTTGGTTAGGACAGTGGAAGAAAGAAGTTCTCAGCTTTCATACTTTATTTTTTATTTTTTTTCAAAATGTATTTTGCTGGATGTTTTCCACCTACTAAGCTATTTTAAGGGTGGTTTGCAAAATCGTACAAAGCATTTAGCTTCTCAAAAGACATTTTTTGTCTTAAGTACAAAGCAGGCAGCTTATTATGATTTATGGATGAATATTAAAATGCAGCCCTACAATTAAAACTTGCCCTCCCTTTAAAGTTATGCAGGGAGGGGATTTACACATTTCAACATGCAGTTAAGTTACCCCATAATTTATTTGGGTGTGTTCACAGGTGCCTGGCAATACTCTGGCAAAGGATTCAACATATTTGTATTTCCTTGATGCCCTGGTTTTAGTTATTGCTGAGATAAATGTCATGCAACTCCTTTAGAGCTTTCAGACCCATACGGAGGAGGATGTTAGGCCCTGGATCTATTATTATTAATGATAATAATAAAGGTAGCTGCAGCAAAACAGCAGTAGGAACAACAACACTCATCTTTTTGTATTTATTGAACACCTGCTCGTCTTCTCTAATATATTCTTTCTAGTCCTTACACCAACTCTGGAAGCAGAGTTTCATTTTTCTCATTTGACAGCTCAGAAGAAGGAAACTCAGGGAAGTTAAATAACTTGCCCAAGGTCACAGAACAAGTGAGAGGCTGAGCCAGGATATTAACCCAGGTCTGGTCTTATCCTGAGCCCTAAACACCTTCCATTATGTCCTGAAACCTCTCAAATGCCACACATGCACCCACCCCGCAGACACAAAGTCAGAGACACAGAGTGTTTGTCCACAGCAGCGTTCAAAGGGAGGTGCCATCACAAGTCACAAGGGCCCTGTATGGCCGGGGGCCTGTCTGGAAGGGAAGGTGGTGCCAGCCCAGAGCCCCGAGGCCACTCGCTCAGTGTGCTTGGACAGGTCAGAAGCAACACAACTTTCCAAGACTGTCCTTACAGTCATGAGGCTGAGCTTTCATACTTGTGATATTGTGATCACTGGACCACAAAAGGCTCAGAGCTCAAAAGCATGAAGTCCCCTACTTCAGGCTGCAGGACAGCGGGTGAGGGCCACTTGGCAAAGTCTGAGCAAGTCATCAGCTCTAAGGTTTGTCTTTTCCTGTTCCTGAAGTGAGGCTTCCTGATGCTTCTCTGTGTGCCTGGCCTGGTTCTCAGCAGCTTCAGACTCCGAGCAGGGAGGTGTGAGAACAGCAATGAAGCCTCAGTGACACTCATGGAAAATGAGTGACCCTCTGAGGTCCTGACTACAGTCTCAGGCCCAGAAAGGCAGTCAAGCTAATTAATTCAGATGCAATTTTCTTTTTAGACGTGTGATTCCAGAAATTCCTATTTGAGGCCACTACTTGCCCTTGATTTTCTAGGGCGTTAAATAACTTCCCATATCTGTGAAAGGGACCAAAAAAATGCCCTCGTTTTAACTGGAAGCTAATGAGAGGTCTTCAGGAATCCTCCTCCCCAAAAGGGACTCAGAGTTGTCTGGATGCATCTAGAAACGTGAGTTTTGAGCAATGTACATATGCATGAAAGTTGCCTTGAAGATTGCAATGGAATGAATGTTTGTGTCCTCCCCAAATTCATATGTTGAAATCCTAACCCAGTAGGATGACAGTATTAGGAGATAGGGCCTTTGGGGTGTGAAAAGGTCATGAGGGTGGAGCCCTCACGAATAGGATTAGTGCCTTTGTAAAAGGGACCTTAGAGAGCTCTCTAGCCCATTTTCCTCCATGTGAGGACACAGTGAGAAGTTGGCAATCTGCAGCCTGGAAGAGGCCCTCACTGGAACCTGACCACACTGGCTCCCTGATCTCACACTTCAGCCTCCAGAGCTGTGAGCAATACATGCGTGTTGTTTATAAGCCACGCCCACCCAGTCTATGGTGTAGTCATACAGAAGCCTGAAGTGACTAAGACAAGAATGCGTGTGTGTGTGTGTGTGTGTGTGTGTGTGTGTGTGTGTGTACTGATGAAAGAGACTTGTTTCAGGATTAACCACTGCAGGACCATGTTTGCAGAAACAGCGAGTCCCAGGATTGATAGGCAGAGCCCAGGCAGGAACTAGACCAGATCTCAAAATTTCCAAAAGAAATAGAAGGAGAAACCAGCAAGAAAAATTGTTAGTTACAGATGATGAAATGGGGGAGTCCAGACAGACTTCGGTCTTGAGGAGCCCAAAAGAAGCTCAAGAGTCAGTCAATAAACACCAGCCAAGTGTCTTGGTATGTACAAGCCGAGTCTGTGAGCTGACAGCGATTCTGTACCTGCTTCATGTTTCATTTCACTCTGAGAAGACATGTTAGGCCACAGGCAAGCAAGAAATAAGGCAAGCAATGAGACCATGGCCACCAGGGCAAAGCCATAGACCAAAAGCAAAGCAAAGGTGTGGACCACGGTGTCCAGAGTTCTGTTCTTTCTGCCTGGCCAGAGGAAGTCCTGGACTTTTAGGAGTGGGAGACCTGCAGGGAAGGAGAATCTCCACTTTCCCATTGGATCAAGTGGTGTGGGATACAAGCCTGACACTGCTGGCAGCCCTTTTGTCAGCATGAAGCGAAAACTGACCTGAGAACACAGCAAACATGGAGGAAGGCAAGGGTGAGGGGCACAGAGGATGATCCTGATGACACCACTCTAGCCCCTGAGTCCACCTGGGCTCCAAAGGACTTTTCAGCTTCATGAGCCACTGAATTTTGAATTTTGCTTAAACCATTTTGAGTTGCATTTTCTGTCACTTGAAATCAAAAGACTCCTAGTAAAAGCAATTGATGGCTTTTATCAAAGGGATCCTTCTCTCATACCTTTTATGTTTAGGCAATTAGGAAAAAGATAGACCTTCCTCGCCATATTTCTGTGGATCTAAGTAGTCTAGAAGGCCAGAGAAGGTGCCTGGCACCCCACGTTGTACCTCCAGGGACAGCTCTGTCGCTGACATGCCCTGTGACTTAGGCCAGTCCTTCCTCTTCACCTCCTTGCCTCAGATTCCCTCAGCCGGAACTGCAGGTCTGCGTCTGAGCGCTGTTGCTTCTGAGAAGCTAAACGATGAGCTTGGCCCCATCCCACTGTTTTGCTGACGGATGAGAAAACTCGCATGCATAAGTTTGACACTTGAGGTGTGGAGAGGAGCTATTATGCAGATCTATTCCAGAAACATGACGCTTTTGAGGAACTCCAGTGTGTTGAATTTCCCAAATAGCACTGGTTTAAGCTTATTATACATTGTGCTGTGGTGCATAATTTTACTCGGGGTCCTGTTACATTTTGCTGAGCGTTACAGTATTCGAAAAGTGCAGAGTAGTGAAGCAGGCCGCGACGGCAGGAGGGAGTCAGACGTGCCCAGCTGCTTCCCAGCTGTCTGGGGCTGCTGACTCCTCAAGGTCACCCAGAAGCAAGGCTTTGTGACTGATTCAGGTTGATGGATGGTTGCAGGGAGTGTGGGTCTCGTGCAGCAGGAGGGCAGAGCCCTGTTCTGGATCATCCCAGCAAACGAGAGGAGGCGAGTCCTCAGCTTTTCCAGCTCTTAGGAACGTGTTGGAGATGGGCTTGATTTATTCTAAACAAAGGAAGGCAGGAAACATGCAGTTTTTAAATCTACATTGTCTTAAACCCTTTTACTATGTAGCTCAAAAATATGTGATGCGGGAGGTTTCTCAGGCAGATCCGGGACATCTGGACTGTGAGGGTTCACTCCCCAAGGCCGGGACTGCTGAGCACTTCTAATTAAAACGTCTTCCCTGAGATTGGCTGATATTCAAAGTGAGTGTCACAGGCCACCCCGTGGTGCGTTCTCATCCTCCGCCTTATTAACAGAAGACCACTTTGGGTACCGAGGGACTTTTGTATTGGAGGCTCTGTGTTAAAACTCATTCTATAGGATTTTGGAAATCATGTGGGGCTTGTTTAATCTTGTTACTCTGAGCGTATTTCCAAGATTGACTTTAATCCTACTTTATTGAAAGCAAAGACCTTGCCCGGGCCTTACATATACTAGTTACTGCTTCTTGGTACACAGCAGTCTTGACTCATTAGTGGAATTAATATATAATGGGAGCACAGGAAGCCATCCTCTTGTTGTTTTTCTCGTCACTTTGGAAACATTCTGTCATCATCCCCACTCCACAGGGTCTGTAAAGCTCTTGCACGTGCAGATTGCTGTGTTCAGCTCTTTCTGCAAACTCAGTTAAGTAGACAGTTGCTCCTCTTTGTGATTTTTTAGATGAAAAATGACCAGTATTGTAACAATAATCACATACATGAGAATTAGAAAAAATTACCCTATGAAAATAGGGCAATTTTATGTCTTCTATCCCTTTTCCATTTTGTAATATCTTTAGTAAGTTGCTTTTTAAAATTATTGTTATTTGTTTTAGAGGTTGCATAGTTGGAACTTATTTTCCTGTATTCAGGAAAGACTTTGTGAGAGAGATATACATTGAAGTTTGGGGGAAAGGAAGGAAAGAAAGTTGCATATCAAAGAAAATTGTTTGGGCAGAAAATGAAGTTTTTAGAAAGCTTAATTTTAAGAGCAGTCCAGAATGATAGAACACTCACTTTCCAAAGTTATCATTGATCAACAAAAGCCACTGGGGAAGCCTTCTGAGGATGTTCTTTTACCGTTTTCAAAGCACCTGTTTTGGGAAAAGCTGGTGAGGGTGGAGGATGGCTGGGAGAGATAAACTAACTAATTTTCTGTTGACTTTTGTTCCTGTGCTCCCAGAGCCAAGATCTGACACAACCTATTTTAGTATTTGAAAAATAAAATTTGAAAACCAATGTAAAACATTTTCAGAATAAAAAATACTATTTCTTTTTTCCCCCTAAAAGAAAGTCTATGCCCAGACGTACTGATGCAGTGACATCAAACTATTTTCTATTCTCTCTGTCACTCGCCCTTGCCTTGGGTACCTGGCCTGTTACGCAGCTAACATGATCACTTTGTTTAGTTTTGCAGTCGGCAGTCATCGATGAGGCTCTGTGTTTTGATTTCCTACCAAAAGCCCTGTGCTATGTTTATTTGCCATTTTATACATTCAGAAAACTGGGGATCAGAAAAATGAGGTGATTCTCTCCTTTACACCCCTCAGATAATTTAATACATCATAAACCAAGTTAGAAACAGAAATCATTTTTTTATTTCAGTAGATTTAGGGGGTGCAAGTGATTTTTTGATACATGGATGAATTGAATTGTACAGTGGTAAAGTTTGGACTTTTAGTGTACCCATCACCCAAGTACATATATTGTATCTGAGAGGTAGAAATCATGTTTGTTGACTTAAAGTTGCAGGTTTATTCTTGCCTTCCCCACCTTATAGTTGATATTATATAATGTTTCCAGGCCAAATTATTTTGTAAACATGAAATGTCAAATTTGCATATAATACATTTCTTCATTTATAAGTTTAGTCAAGGTGTGACTGATTTGACAAGGGGCCTCAAGGTGATTGTAGAATGAGGAGTACAGTATAATTTTAGTTAGATTTGATTTTGCAACAGATTTTAAGATTTAACGTGAGCACAGTACAGTGTCACGCTTTGGGAGTAGAAGAAATAGCAAAGGAAAAGTGAAGTCCCTCTTAGTACAAAACATTGCTGGTGTGATTTTATCAAATGCCACATTCTTCAGCTATGAAAGTGCACCCAGTATAATGGGCATTATGTTCAGACGATGTGTCTTCTCAAGTTGCTGCCTCTTCTGAGACAAGTGGCCCTGAAAACTGAAGGACCTGAGTTAACTCGTCTTAGCAGAATGTGTCACTGCACAAGTTCCTGCAGTTCCCTTGCCAGGGATTCCTGTTTCTTTTTGCTGTGTGGGGAAATACATACCAAAAGCCTGTTTCCTCTTAGTCCAAATTCTGTTTGCACCACAGGTAACTTCTGAATAAAATAAATGAGTTTTTACCCCACCAGAAGTTTCACCCACAACCCTAAATGAAGCACTCAAATAAATGACACTGGACCTGTTTTTACCGGAACAGTGTAACAGCCAGAAGTCAAAAACCTTAAATCTGTCAAATTGAACTCGGGGGGGAACCCAGCAGTATCCTGATAATTTCATCCTTATGTGTCAGTCATCATCCTCTGCGTCTCCATTTATTCAGTTACCCATTTGGCTGACTCTTCGCCCAGCCACATGCAACTTGAATATTTTTTATTACTATTTTTATTAGTTGCATTTGCTGAAAAAGAAGAAATACTTTTCAGTCCCTAAATATTTATGACTTTCCAGTGAATGAGTAGTCGGACTTCGTATCCTATATTTAAAATGTTGAATAGTCTTGGATGTTTTGGCTGAAATGGGAGAAGCAATCCTAATGTGAGGTGTGAGCAAGTGTAGAGTCAGAGCTAAGAATTGCACGTGGACCCACGGGGGTCAAATAAATGCAGGCCTGCTATTAACTATGCAAATTTTTCTAAATTAAACCTTCTCTTAGCTAATTGTAGATTCACATACAGTTGAAATAAATAATACAGACAGAGCCCACATACCCTTCGTTAGTTTCCCCCAATGGTATCATTTTGCAAAACTATCACAACCTGGATATTGATGTTGATACGTTCAAGGTACAGAACATTTCCATCACCACAAAGATCTTTCCTGTTGCCCTTTTATAGGCACACATACTTCTTTCCCCCTTCTAAATTCCTGTCAACCTCTAGTCTCCATTTCCATAATTTTGTCATTGCAAGGATGTTATATAAATGGAACCATATAGATTTAACCTTTTGGGATTGACTGTCTTCGTTCAACATAATTCAGTGGAGATTCATCCATGTTGTTGTGTGCATCAATAGTTTGTTCCATTATATCACTGAGTAGTTCCAACATAGGGATGTATATAATTTTTGCTTCAACCATCAAACATAATTTAGAAGGTTCATGACAAAAATGGATAGCTATTATATTTACCTGTATTTTTGCTTATCATTTCTTTCTTCCTTCCTGATGTTCCAGGATTCATTTATTATGTCTTTTCTCTTTACAGAACTTTCTTTACCTATTATTTTAGGGTAGATCTCCTGTTGATAAATTTTCTTAGTTTTCCTTCATTTGAGAATGCCTTGGTTTCTTCTTCATTCCAGAAGGATATTTTTACTGAATATAGGATTCTGGGTTGACAAATCTTTCAGCACTAAAAAAAAAACTTATGCCATTTCCTCCTCACCTCCACAATTTCTAGTAAGAAATCTACAATCATTCAAATTTTTTCCTCCGTGTGTAAGATATTGTTTCCCTCTTGCTGCTTTCAAGAGTTTGTCTTTAGGTTTTAGAAGCTTGATTATAATGTGTCTTGGTGTGAATTTCTTTGAATTTATCTCCAATTTCTCCTCCCCTTATGGACTCTGATGTTTGATCTTTTGTTATAGTCCCACAGATCTCAGAGACTCTGCTAATTTTTTCTTCAATCTGTTTTCTCTCTTTTGTTCAGATTGTGAACAAACATCTATTATTTTGTCTTCCAGTTCAGTGATTTTTTTTTCTATCCCTTTCATTTTGTCATTGACCCCTTCCATTGAGTTTTTTAAATTTTGTTTATTGTATTTTCCATTTATACAATTTCTATTTGGTTCTTCTTTATATCTTCTCCTTTACTGAGGCTTTCTTTTCTTTTCTTTTTCATTTTTTCTTTTATTTATTGGCTGAGACTCTTTATTTTTTCCATTTATTTCTAGCAATCTTAATTGCTCATTGAAATGTTTTTGTGAATTGCCAATTTAAAATCTTTGTCATTGTTGTCCAAATGTTGGCATCTATCATTTTTTTTATTCATTTTGAGATACTGTGTTACAAGACTCCGGATGATATTTATACGTTTATTTCAGCTGGCTTTTCTGACACCACTCTGGCAGGAGAAAGGGGACTGATGCTTTGTTACTTCTAGATGGGGTTGAAGTCTGGATTCCCTACTTACCCTCTACTGACTCTTGAGAATGCAGGGTTGAGGTTCCTTGTTATTACTTGGTGGAGAGATGAAACTGTGAACTCTTTACTAAGTCTCTTCTAATACCATCTCAGCAGGAGGTGAGGGGGCACCTTATTACTGCCTGACAAGGGAAGAATTCTAGGTTCCTCACTCAGACTTTGCTGGTGTGGGTAGGCATGGGACCACAGTTTTTTCTGTGGTGTTTGGCTGTTACAGAGAGTTTATTCTTTAACAGTTTTCTTTCTTGGTAGGCTACCTCTTTCCTGCCTCCTAGACTAAAAAAAGCAGCATTTAGTTGAGGCTTTTATTTTTCCTTTTGGTCCTGTTGATGTTTCTGGAATATATGAGGCAAAAAGAAAAACAAAGGCACTGAACTTACAACATTGTTTTTTCCTTGGATCCCACGATCCCCAGATGGCCTGCCTTCTTCTCTTTACTTTTCGGAAGGTGTTTTTATTATATCTGAAATCCAAGGTTTTAGTTGTACCAAGTGGAGGAATAAGGAAAAGTACATCAATTGCATCTTTCCAGATGAATACAACAAATCTGCATGTATTCATTTTCTTATTCATTCTTAGCTTTCTCTGCTGCAGATTCATATGGTGAGTATTATGACAACATAATATGATAGATACCAGTGTAATGAGGTATTCTTTCATCACAGGCCTTAAATAGACTTTCAGGAAATAAACTTTTACCATAACATTAGGAGCTAAGAGACGTGCCTTATTGGGCCCATATGGCTGCCTGTGAGCACACATGTATGTTTACACAGAATCCTAAAATCTTTACCTTGAGGTAGGCTGAGGACAATGTGGTTACTGAGCGTGTTTTATAGTGTCTCTATGAGAGAATAGAGAAGACCAGAAAAGAGCTGAGGGAATGTAAACAGAGAGAAAAAGACTGATTCAGATTCTTTGTGCAGAGAGTGGTATAAAACTTGGCAGTCTTATAAGTGTAAGGTGAAGAAAATGTAAGTGAATTTAGTTTTTTAATTTAAAAATGAATTACTTTGAAATGTTGTATAACTGAAGTATGTTTCTTTCCTCTATGAAAATCTGGTTTAGAGTAAGTTTTTTGTTCCAGAGATGTAGCATATTGAGAACTTCAAAACTTTTACACCTGCTAAAAGTACCAAAAAATTATAGATAGTAAAATTCCTTCTAAATCCATGTGTGCACATAGCAAAAGAGTTAGAAAATTCCCAAGGGCTGGAAACAAAGATGGAGCAGAAAACAGCAAAACCCATTGTCACTGCCTGGGAAGAATAGGATGGGAGGTGGGCCCATGCCAGGCTAGGTGAAGAGGCCTTAGTGCTACAGAAGCAGAAAGTTTGAACTCAGACTTGCATATAACACTGAAACCCTGAAGGTCTTTCTCCTCAGTGATGGAATGGAACATCCAACACAGGCGAGGGACAAGGAAGCTCCACTGGCCCTCAGAGAGCAGAATAGAGACCGTCTCCACTGAAAGCGGGCAATGCTAAGCCTGTCACATGTGGACTTGGAGTCCAAAATTACACTACCCATGTCTGGAAACCCTCAAGTTGAGAAGTTAACATAAAAATGGTCCTGGTGTATAATACCCCTAGAATAACTGATGAAGCAAATGTAAATTATTCTCAAAGGACATATCTTCAACTAATCCCACAGTGAAACACCCACTGGGAAAGAGCTCTCAATCCAGTATTATAAAACACAGGAGAAAACACTTGTCATAAACAAGAGCCAGCAAACAAAATAAACAGCAGATTTAAACCTTTCAAAACTAAAGACTAGTAAACAAATAAATCGTACATATATTTAGAATGAAAAGTCATACAACATGAAATAAAACCATAGACTATAAAAGTGATGAATCAGAACAGTTTATAAAAATAAATACGTATAGTAATTAAAATGGATAGCATAATAGACAAGTTAAATAGTACATTAAACATAGATAAACTAGAAAGCAATCTAAGAAAATTGTCCAGAATGCAGCAGAGAAAGATAAAGAGATGGGATATATTCCAGAGAGGTTAAGAGATATGGAAGATAAAATATAAGATGTCAACTGGAAGTCTAGGAGAAGTCCCTGGAAGAAGGCATAGAACAAATAGGAATAAGCATAATTTTAAAAGAAAATAATATAAATTTTTCAAAATTGATGAAAGGCATGAATTCTCAGATTCAGGAATCTAATAAGTCTTGACCATGACCATAACAAACAAAAATAAATCCACATTCCTACACAAAACAGTGAAGTTTCAGAGTACTAATAACAACAAAGAAAAGATCTTCAAAGCATACAGAAACAACAGAAGGAATACATGCTGAGTAATAACAGTATGACCAGTGGAAGATTTCTAAATAGCAGCAATAGAGTAATGTATGCAATTGTGTTCCTGTTTTCCAATATAGTTAGTTTATTTTGTTTCCTTCCTGTCCCCCCATTCTCTCTCCATATCTCTCTTTTTCCCTTCACCTTCTTTTCTTTTTTCTATTTTTGTAAATCATCCTTGTCAGATATTTGTATTTTCTTATATGTGGACATTTATTTAACTACTGATTCTATTTTTTAATAGTTACAGGTCTATTCTGCTTTTCTTTTTCTTCTGGAGTTAGTTTTAGTAAGTTAAGCTTGTAAAGAAAACCACCTGTTTCATTTAAGTTTTCAAATGTGTTGGCACAAAGTTGTTCTTATGATTTGTGATTCTATGGTATTGTCTTTATGATTTTATAATTGGATTCCAGTATAATGTGTTTAAAAATCAAAGAAACAATAAAATTAGAAAGCATAATAACACAAACTATGAAGACAGAATATGACCAAATACATCTGTCTGGACGCCAAATTAAAAGACACATCTTGGCTGGGCGCGGTGGCTCACGCCTGTAATCCTAGCACTCTGGGAGGCCGAGGTGGGCGGATCGTTCTGAGCTCAGGAGTTCGAGACCAGCCTGAGCAAGAGCGAGACCCCATCTCTACCAAAAATAGAAAGAAAATTAATTGGAC